>OZ038502.1:96187165-96389665 GCA_964036315.1 Acanthosepion esculentum
ATATTTTTATGGCAACTGCTCTGACGAAGATTTTTCCCTGGTACCCCAACTATATGAATTTAAAAGTGCTACTGGATTGGCATTTAGGTCCCACCCTTTTAGTGTTAAAAAAGCTAAATGCAACCACCATTTCTACTCCAACAGTTTCTTTTCTCGCACTTCCTATTTTTGTCTTAGAAAAAACAAAACCCTGGTGACGAATATAGGATGCCACCATTCATGGTGTAGTGTAGAGTGTATAGTAAACACAAATCATTTTGGTATAGGCAATATGAAGTATTTAATGAAGACAGTATTTGTCTCTATCTTAAGTTGTCAGGAATTTGAAATTGGCTTTCTGACATCTCATTCCTAGCTGCTATCCAATACACCATGCACACATCTTGTTAGCAAGAAGGACATGCCAATATGTGAGTTATGAAAGGGAGACGTTGCAGCAAGCAAGTAGACTGATTGATTCATTCATTTTGTACGGCTTATCAATCATTCACAGGCTATTTAAAGCCAGAAAATATTTTTAGATTGGAAGAATATTTTTTGAGATAATGATTTAGTGATAAAAAAAACTTACTAATTAACCCATAGCTGGGGAGAAGATGAGGGGAATTCATATTTAATCAGAATTTGATAATAAAAAACAATAAATTATAATGTAAATAAAAGTGGGGGGATCAATTCCATATTACAATAAATATATAAACTGATCCCTCATTTTGTAGTCAAGTTAGTTTCTGTACATTTTTTATTCCAGAATCTAAAAGACATGCCAGTAGCTAATCAATATTTGGTGCCATATCTAGTCTTGTGCTCCAGCTATATATCTTGAGATTCTTGACAATAACCCTGATGATGAATATAGCAGCCCACAGTTTGGTGTGGAGTATGGAGTGTACAGTAAACACAAATTATTTTGGTATGGGCAATATAATGTGTTTATTAAAGACATTAATTGTCTCTCTCTTATTTTAAGTTGTCAGTTGTTAACTGGGGGCAAGAACTGGCTTGTAAATTTGAAAACTTCCAAAATGAAACTGCTATCCTTTTATTATCATAGAGAACTATTTTTGTCAGCCATCTGTATGGCTGATGCTAACCTCCAAGAGAACAATTCCTTAGACATTACTGGTCTTACATTTTCTACTGATATAAAGTGGAGTGACCATATTGAATCAATTGTTTGGCCTACTACGAAGAAATTTGGTTGTCTGTGCCGTGCCAGAAAATTTTTCTTGTCAGAATCCATCTTGCACATTTATAAATCTACCGTTCAACCATTGCTGGTCTGGGGCTCCTACTATGTATCTTGAGATTCTTGAGATAGGTCAGGAATATAATCAATACTAACCTGTCATCTGGACTTCAGTCACTTTCTCACCGACGTGATGTGACTTTCCTCTGACTATTCTACAAATATTTTCACAGCAATTTTCCTGATAAGCTTTCCTCCTTGGTGTCTTGACTGCATGGATTTAAGCATGCTACCAGATTGGAAATTAGGTCTCAATATTTTAATATTGAACTAGCTAGATGCAACTGCATGTTTTATTCTGTTATAACGAGTGTTTGGTTGCAAAAGAACGGAACAAACAATGATAACGTTTTCAAAAGCGTGTATTCGTCAAAATTCAGAAAATATACATAACTGTTTGCAATTTGGCAAAAATAGCTCCTTGCATTTTAGAGTACCTCCTTGCATTTTCTTGGGCTCATATTTTCCACTGGCATGAACGGGAATGATTATATTGAATCACTTGCTAGGAAAGTTCATTGTATCGTGCCAGACTTTTCTTCTCATCAGAATCCGTCTTTCACATTCATAAATCTACCATTCGTCCGTGCATTGAATATATCTGGACTGGTGCTCTTACTATTTATCTTGAGATTCTTGATAAAATCCAAAGAAGAATCTATCTTAGACATTCATAAATCTACCATTCGTCCGTGCATTGAATACTGCTGCCATATATGGACTGGTGCTCTTACTATATATCTTGAGATCCTTGACAAAATAAAAAGAAGGGTCTGTAATGTAATCAATCCTGACCTGTCATCTGGACTTCAGTCACTTTCTCACCGACATGACATGGCTTCCCTCTGCCTATTCTACAAATATTTTCACTGCAATTTTCCTGATCAGCTTTCGTCCTTGGTGCCTTGACTGCATAAATGTAAGGACGCTACCAGATTGGCAACTAGGTTTCCTTATTTCACTATTGAACTAGCTACATGTAGCCATATGTTCTGTTCTAGCCGTTACTTTTCTCACACATCTTGACAGTGGAATTCCTTTCCTATTTCTTTCTTCCCTGTCAACTACAATCTTCAAAAATGGAGTGACAGTCACCAACTTCTGTCCTCCAGAATCCTGTTCTTTTATTATTCTCACTAATGTCTTCTCATTCTTTTCAACTCCCTGTAACCCTTTGCATCTTAGTGGCATTATCCCCTTGCTTGGGATGAAATGATTAAAAAGAAAAAGTGTTTGGTTCAGAATTCCTTGATTTACATACACCTGATGAAGGTCAGAGAGTACAATGACCAAAACAACAACAAAGACGAGAACAATAGTGCACATGCATATTAGTGTTAATAGTAGTGTATACTAGTGTAAATAATACTACCTCCTCTTGTCAGAAAGTCAGACAGAAGATAAATAATTTGCTATGCATTCTACCATAAAATGATTTCCAATTAATGATTATTTATATGGTGATAGAACAACAGTTAAAAGAATATATATACATTTAATATTTGCTCTCTCTCTCTCTATATATATATATATATATATATATATATATATATATATATATCTCCAAGTATCGGATTGGTGTATACGGAATAAATTCTAGTAGCCAAAAAATACTATTCTATTTAAAAGAGTGCTCAATACAGAGTAGAACAAATATAATTTATTCGAAAGTTATAACAAATTATCAAGTGATGGTGTTGAATGTCAACACCATCACTTGATGAGATACCAAAAGTGTTGAAACAAAATTACTATTTTTGTAGTGATTTTATAACATATTTATGTTATAATTTTCAAATAAATGATATATATATATATATATATATCTCTATAAATATTTATATATATATATATATATCAAGAGAGTGCATCAATGCTTCTGGTAAATAAATCTTAATTGGGTTACTCATGGGTGAGGTAAATGATTTTTTTAAATAAGATTAAGTGCAATATATTCAAGAATTACTGTATATATCCACATATAAGGTGACATTTAAATCTTAAAATTTAGGCTCAAGCATATGGGATCATCTAATAAAACAGTTACAAAAAACAAATCTTAAATCTTGTTGTGTATCCGAACTAGCAAGTAGTCTAATATGGTTATGTCATGCTAAAAATGGTCTCAGTATGGCAATTACTGATGTAAATATTTCTAGTTGAAAGAATTCATATTGTAATCCTGTAGTACAGTTACAAATTTAATAAAACTACTTTTACTTCTTGATCTCATATTTAAATGCAATATTCAAGAGATGATTAAACAACAATCTGCAAAAGTTCCACTGAGCAACACACACAAGTAACACATCTTTCATTCTTGATTTGTAGAGCTATGGGTGCATTCACACAAATCATTTTTACTCATACTATAAAGAAAGGATGAAGCATAAACTACAAGAACACAGAATGATGTGTTTATACTCTCTATCTGATCCTTATTGGTGATGGGCTTATACTCTCTATCTGATCCTTATTGGTGATGGGCTGATACTCTCTATCTGATCCTTATTGGTGATGGGCTGATACTCTCTATCTGATCCTTATTGGTGATGGGCTGATACTCTCTATCTGATCCTTATTGGTGATGGGCTGATACTCTCTATCTGATCCTTATTGGTGATGGGCTGATACTCTCTATCTGATCCTTATTGGTGATGGGCTGATACTCTCTATCTGATCCTTATTGGTGATGGGCTGATACTCTCTATCTGATCCTTATTGGTGATGGGCTGATACTCTCTATCTGATCCTTATTGGTGATGGGCTGATACTCTCTATCTGATCCTTATTGGTGATGGGCTTATACTCTCTATCTGATCCTTATTGGTGATGGGCTTATACTCTCTATCTGATCCTTATTGGTGATGGGCTTATCAGCTATTATTTTCATGACACTGTGCTGATAGCAGACATGGAAATGAAAATACAAAACCTCCTACAGAAGGTAGTGAAGGTGTGCAAGATGAAAGGACTAAGCATAAACTAGAAGAAGACAGAATGCATGGTCATCAGCAAAAAGATTAGCCCGAAAAAGGGTTTACGTGTCAGGGACACTAAAATCAAGCAGGTGCAGAAATTTAAATATCTGGAAAGTGTTCTGACAGGACGGTAAGTGTGATGCTGAGATCCAAAGACATATTGGAATGGCCAAAGATGCATTCCAAAAGTTAGGCAGAGTGTTACGAGGCAGGAGGATTTCATTGGAAACAAAGAAAAGAGAGCTGAACTGCTATGTGACATCTGTCCTCCTTTAGGGCAGTAAATGTTGGATAATTTCCCCATGGATGAAGAAAAAACTCGAGGCAACAGAAGTGTGGTTCTACAGAAGGATACTGAGGATACCATGGACCAGAGATATGTGAAATGATGAGGTTTTGGAGAGGATACAAACAAAAAGGAAACTCATACTTAACATCAGGAAGAGGCAGCTGGATTTTCCAAGACCTCCTGAAATTTCTGGGACACATTACATGTCCCAGAAATTTCAGGTGGGCTTGGAAAATCTGATACTCCCAAGGCGGATAGAAGGAAAGAGGGACAAGGGAAAGCAATGCATGACATACTTAACGGGCTTAAGTAAGTGGATAGCAGAACAGGGAGAAATAACAAAAAGTCAAAGATTATTGAGAGCTACAAAGGACAGGAGGAAATGGAGAGCCGTGATTGCCTACATCCTGACATGGCACATAAAGGAAGAAGAAGTCTTATATAACAACATTTATGAAGACATACAATCCATGTTTCTAATTAAAATTCATTATCGGTGTGCTGTTAAATAACAACATTTAGCATCACATGGAAACTTTACTTTTCAAGAACGTACATTACAAGGTATTTTTATTTTTGTGATGTTAAGCAACAACAACATTTAAGATGACATTTATATCTGCATTTTTCATTACAGAATAAAAAATACCTAAGTGTCATATTGGAAGAAAATGAGTAACTACCGACACCAAGGTTCAAGTCTGACATTCTAGACTTATGAATATATGTTTTCCACCAGGTGTATAAATAGCGGTGTCAGGCTTCTAACTGTGGTGATTATTAAGTGTGACTATCCAGTCTAATTAGCGTGAATTATTGTGCATCAATGATTTGGGTTTTGATTTAGGATTTACCGGATGTTAAGCTGAGACAAGCTACTAACAAGGTATTCACTGAAATGGTTAATTATCTTTAGTTGACTTTTACTTCTTTTTTCTTGTTAAGTATTTATTTGCGGTTGTAATTAAATACTGTTTATTTTATTATTGAAGTCTTGAGTTATACTTAATCATTAATGACCACCATATGTCACAAAAGTAAGACAACCACATAAATAATAAAAACCTTCAAAATTACTATGATGATTACCATCTGATGTAAAGAGCTCATCAGAAACATTTTAATTTACAGTTTTGTCATATGGGTTCCTGTCGGTCATCTTATACTATGGATATCAGATAAAATCACAAGATTTTACCTAGATTTTAGGTCTCATCTTATCTATAGACTGCCTTATATAAAGTAAACTTCTTTCTAGGATTTTAGAAGAAAAGAATAAGTGAATTACGAATTGAAACCTGTCATTCCCAAACTGTGCCATGCTTTGAGCACTATGAAAAAAATAAGGAAAATCTCATCTCTTTTTAAAAATTAGGTGAAACAGAAGGAACAGACTTTTACATGCAATGATCATGGTCTTAAAATCAAGCAGGGAAGATTACCATTTGATACCTCAGGGATTTCTTTGAGAAAAGTGTTTTTCTTCAATAGCTAAAAAAAAATTTGAACAATTTTGATCCAGTTTTCCATTGTGCAGGGTGTGATGGGTAAATGGTCGCTATTTTATATTCTTACTTTTTCACATGTGTATTGTTTGTTTTTGTTGACTGCACAATATAGTAGGGTCAGTTGGGCACCATCTGAGAAAAATAGCACCATGACACAATTCACTCTGCGAGAAACTTGGAAATGGCAAACTATATTGCATGGCATTCACAACGGAAGCTCCAATAGAAACTTAGGTATCAATATGAGGACAGTGCAGAGGATCCAGAAACAGTTGGGTGAGTAATGGTGATTATGAAGGTCTTTAGATTGATCACAGATGATGGTAATATTATGCTTCCATTCATCTTCCCACAGGGCCTCACACTCAACACGGAGGCTTGAGGAGGTTGTGCTGCTCTGAATCAAGATGGTGGCTACTGGAAGACACTATGTCTGGCAACAGGATTCTGTACCTTGCCACACAATCAGGAGAACCCAGACATGGCTGTTAGACAATTTCTGTGACCACATCACCCCTTACATCTGGCCATATAACTCCCCAAACCACAAACACCTTGATTATTATGTGTGGGATGCAGTTGAGCGAGAGATCAGCAAAACTCCTTGTAACACCAAATATGAACTGAGGGCAAGGATTATGGCAGCATTCACCAACTTAAACAAGAAGCGCATCCAGAAGAGTTGCAGGTGATTCCAAAGTCATCTGAGGGCAGTGGTTGAAGCCAATTGCAATTTTATTGAATATATTTTTGTGTAATTTTGGAAGATACATATGTTAAAATGAGATGTCAATGTTATTTTCATTTTTGCATTTTTTTTCTTCTTCCTCTTCTATGTGCATTGTCCCTATCAGATACGGACAATCATTGTTCTCCACATCTTCCTTTCCATTGTAGCACTGAGTAACATTTGTCATTTTGCCATCCCTCTGTTTGACCATCCATTCACACAAGCTGATCAGGTAGTTCGCCCATTACCTCCCCCCAGTCCCTTTTGCCTTTGACATATCCTGTGAGTGTTAAAATCTCAAAGCCCCTCTTCCTCATTATGTGCCAAAGCAATTTCAATTTTTCTTATTCTGAGTATAAGTATCCTTTTGGTTTCTAAATTGTTTTATTTTTTACAGCTTATCAACCCATTTGCAGATTATTTAAAACCAGAAAATATTTTTAGATTGTAATAATTCTGCTTTGGAGATAATAAAGATTTAGTGATACAAATCTTACTAATTAATTCATAGCTGGGGGAGAAGAGGTGAATTCATATCTTTCCCAAGAGTATCTGCACGTAAGTAAATGTAAGAAACACAACAGGAAATGGAATTCAACTCTCCTATTAACAATTCCAAGCCATTAACCATTCCACCTCCCAGAGATACAAGCTTACAGCAACTGGTATTTCCAAGTGGTCACCCATCTCGATACTAACCAGGATCGACATTGCTTAACTTCGGTGATCTATGAGAACTTTTTGTTTCTATTTTCCTTAAGACTTCTATGTTGCTTAAAAACAATGTCCATTATATTCTCATCATCCTTCTGCAGAACCACACTTCTGTTGGCTTCAGTCTTCTCTTCATCTGTGAGAAGATTGTCCAGCATTCACTGCTATAGAGGAGGACAGATATTGCATAATAGTTCAGTACTCTTTTCTTTGTTTCTAACGAAATCTTTCTTTGGGTTATTTTACGACAGGTCAAACCTTTATTGAATTTTGTATGGAATAGTCATTGAGGATCAAACTCAGTGCTCAATAGAAACAGTCACCTTGGTTACCCTGGCTAAGCATTACTCTGCACTGAGGCCTCTTTATATAAAATCTGTAAATACTCTGTGTGTAATTTAGTGTAGAGGGTGCAATAAATAATTTATTGTCTAAATGACACAAAAATAAAAATAACACTGACATCTCATCTTAACAGATATATTTAGAATAATTACTCGAAAATATCTTGACATACTAAAGAGTAGATTTCAATAAAATTGTGATTGGCATCAACTACTGCCTAAAGACAACTTCGGAATTTCCTGAAACTCATCTGAACAGTCTCCTTGCTTAAGTTTGTGAATGCTGCCATAATCTTTGCTTTCAATTCAGTTTTGATGTTATAAGGAGTTTTGTTTGTCTTTCACTCAACTGCATTCCACATGTAATAATCAAGGGTGCTTGCAGCCTGGGGAGTTGTGTGGCATGGTACAGATATAGGGTCTTCCTGCTGTAATCACTATTAGATTTGTCCAACAGTTCAGTAAATTTTTCTTTGTTTCTGCTGCTTCAAGTCTCTTCTTCATCTGTGAGAAGATTGTCGAGCATTCACTGCTTATATAGCAGAGGAGGACAGCTCATTACCCTTTTTGTTTCTAATGAATTTTTCCTGTTTCTTAATACTTTACTTAGCTTTTGGAAGGCAACATTTGCTATTACAATGTGCATTCTGGAAGAATTTAGTCTCAGAAACATTCAGGACATGTCAATGGTTCTAATTAACACCTTTAAATTTATTGACCTAAAAAGTAATTAATAACAACATTTCGCAGTTTAAATTATTTTTATATCCTACAATAAAACATTTTAAAAAAACGTTTTTCAATTTATGGCATCCTGGGTATGACGATAAACTAAGGGTGGGAGCATCTGTCAGGGTCCCAGCTATGGGTAAATAGTTCGCCCCACAAAAGGGGTCAAAATACTATGAAAGTATAAAAATAGGTTTTAATACCAGCAATAATTATTTTGAAAAAATTTTACCAACAATATATTTTTGAAACAAGAAATATTACCAGTAATACATTTTTGAAAATTAAAAATATTACCAGCAATAAAAATCTTGTCGGCATTAAATAACCCATTGAGGTTGATATGCCGTAAAACAAAACAAACCAAGCCAATCAATTTATGTAAAACGTATGCCAAAATGTATTTGTTGCTATTAAATTACAACCTGAGCAAGCAAATTTTATAAATTAATCATCTAGGTTTAATGATTCTTTAAAATTACTTACCCTGCATGAAGTAGGCGTGGCTGATGCAGGTGGGATTGGAGGAGGGTCCCTGTCCAAGGGGGATGTTGGCCAGTCATCATATTCATGTGCTTTTTGTATATCAGATGTTGAGATACGAATCTCTCTCTTCGGGACCTGAGAGTAGATCTCCTCAGGTGATTTTATTGAAGGGGAATGGCACTTGCTTCGGGGTAGGGTGGCCACAGCCGAGACATAGTGCAAATTGTGAGGTGGAGCGAACATACCGTTCGGGGAAGTGGGTGGAGCAAAAGGAACATATTGTGCTGCAGGAGTCGTGGGAGACTTTGGAGTCAGGCTCACGGGTGTAGTCAGGAAGGAAGACTTGGAAGATGTCAATTCATGATCCTTGACTTCCTTGCCGTTCTTCACAGGTGAGGATTTCTGACGTTCCAGGATCTGCAAATAGGTGGAAAAAGAAAGATTATGAAAATGATTTCCTTTTTTTTTTTAATTATTCATCCTCAAGGAAGACAATAAAGCCACTAAGATGCAAGGGGGTTACTGAGTGTGAAAGAATAAGAAAAAGAAAACCTTGTTAAGGAGCGAGGACAATAAAATAATGAGAACTAAGACATTAGATAATGACTGACATTGCATTTAAATTTTTGAAGATCAAAGTTGGCTGGAAAATCAAGTAGGCAGAAGCAAGTTCCACAAGCAAGAAGTGTGAGAGAAGAAACTGTTAGCTTAGAAATTATGGTTACATCTAGCCATTTCAACTGTAAAATGATGAGACCTAACTGCCAATCTAGTACTGCACTAAATTTCGTAAAGTCTAGGTACCATAGAGCAAAGCTCATCAGAACAATTACCATGAAAGTATTTATAGAAAAGCAGAGGGAAGCTACATTACAGTTGTGAGAAAGTAATGGAAGCCAGATAAGGACAAACAACATAGCAGTTTCTTCTTGGATTTTATCAAGAATCTCTAAATATATATAGCAGGAATACCAGACCAGATGTGGCAGAAATAGTCAAATCATGGACAAATGGTATACTTGTAGATATGTGAAATAGATTCTGGAGAGAAAGATTGTCTAGCACAACACAGTGAACCATATTTCCTATCAGCAGAAATATCAATATAATCTTTCCACTTCATGCCAGCAGGGAACATTAGCCTCAGAAGGTGCAACAAGTCCACTCTTATGGAGGTTAGTATCAGCCATGCTGACTACAAAAAAGTTAATGTAACATTATTCTTTGTCTTTTTTGATATGATGTGACCCTTCAGGAAACGAGCAACCACAACTCTCCACAACTTTCTATTATTTGAAGCTCTTAGCAACGTTCCCTCCCAGTTCCTGTACTGCTATCCATTTACACAAGCTTGTTAAGGGAGGTTACTCATGGTTTCCCTCGGCCCTTCGCACATTTGATATATTCCCTGTCAAATTCTCAAAGCCCTATTTCCTCATTATGTGTCCAAGAAACTTAAACGATCGGCCAAAATTTTGGTGTCACCCTCTATATTTGAATGAATCACCTCAAAACTGAAGTTTTTTTCAAAAACTAATTTTACTAGTTCATTAGAATCTTTCAAGCTGAAACAGTCCCTCTGGCTTGAGAGATTTTATCAAATTTACAATAAAATTGACCGATCATTACCTAAATTTTCCATAAATTTTAGCTTTTTTTTGGCTTAACCTACTTTGCTGGTTTATGGTAATCTTAGGGCTGATGGATTATAAATTTTAGGTAAACCTTCTCTAAAAGAACAGGATTACCATGCACTGATGGATTAAATGGTTTCAGCATCCAAGCTTAGTAGGAATTAATTAAACCAAAGAAGATATGAAACTTAATAATTGTTAAATCCAAAGGGTTAAGTTTTAATTTACCACTGCTGTGGCCTGGTATTGAACTCACAACTCTTTGGATCTAGTCACTGGATCTAACCAACATCTTTATCCACTGGGCCATGTGTCGTTGAGGAGAGTTGAGTTAAAGGGAAATAACTGCGGCATCCGGAAGAGGCATGGCACGTGAAACTAGAACAATCTACCCCGGTGCATGAAATAAAGGGTTCGGTTGAAACTTCCAATCACCTGAAGAATGCTGGAGCATAGAACAGCTGAAACATTTTGAATATGTCAATGAAAATGCGGGTAACAGTACGATTAATGTGAATAATGCAAGTAATCACAAAATTTCCTGTTTGTAAAAACCTTGTTTAGATTTTAGAAGTATTTTTTTTGTTATTCGAATACTGCTTCAGATTTTGGTTTCACATTTTTTGTCATTTGTTAAAACACTTGCCAGATATTCAAATTTCCGCACTTGGTACTAAAAAGAAATGTTTCTTTTATTTTAGGAAAAGAAAAAATACAACGTCTAAATCAGGCTTTCCTAACTTCAGCAAGACGACCCAGTGGATAGAAATGTTGGTTGAAGTAATTCCGTGACTTGAAACAAAAAGTCGTGAGTTCAATATCTGGCCACAGCAGAGATGAACAAAAACTTCTAGAACTGAGTTACTAAAGGGAAATAACTGAAACTGAGATATCCAGAAAAGGTATGGCATGTGGAACTAGAACAAATAACCCAGTGGATGAAACAAAGGCTTCAGTTTAAAATTCCAACAAAATTCTGAAGAAGGTCGGAGCGCATAATGGCCAAAATATTACAATGAAGATGTGAACAACAGTTTAAACAATGAAAATAGTGTAAATAATTACAATACCTCATCTCAGAAATAGAGACAAATGTTGAAGGTGAATATGGCAATAAAGCTGAGGACAATAGTTCGAACAATGTAAATAATTACAATACCTAATCTGAGAAATAGAGACAGATGTTGAAGATGAATATAGCAATAAAGATGAGGACAACAGTCTGAACAATGTAAATAGTGTAAATAGTTACAATATCTCATCCGAGAAATAGAGACAGATGTAGAAGGTGAATATGGCAATAAAGATGAAGACAACAGTTCGAACAATGTAAATAGTGTAAATAGTTACCTCATCACAGAAATATAGACAAATAAAATCCAGTTTTAGGTTATATAAAAGTGACCTGACTTTCCCGTAACTTTGATATGACATGCAAATATTTTAATAGGAAAAGCAACAATATTCAATAATGAGGGGCCTTGCCAAAAGACAACAGAAAACTTGTCTTGCTGATCATTGAATTGTTTAGTGATACTACTTTTAAGTAACCCTAATTTCATAGACTAAAATTGTAGCCATGTACTACACAAGACCAATGCACTCTGCCAGGAATAACAAAAGACAACGAGAACAATTGGTCAGAAGGAATCAATATAAAAGAGAAAGAGCAATTTTGATAAAAAGAAGGTCAATGGGTACAATGGCACAAGCACTGTGATAAAGACAACAAAAAGAAACTGGTCTAAAATAACACACAATAATACATGGCTGAATCAGTCAATGTGTGTGTGTGTGTCTCTTTTTTACCACAGGTTATTTTTTAAAAAGATGGCAGAATTAAAGTCTAGCAGAGACAGTTCTATTTTTGAAGTGATTAGAATCTTTCCTGAAGTTCACAGAAATAAAGAATTCGATTAAAAGTGTATACCCCTTTGTAAACAGATAAATTGATTATATGTTGTTTGAATTAGTAAAATGAGAAAATTAGTTTCCTTCTTCTCTTACTGGAGAGAGATAATGTGGATTTTTTTACAATGATGTTTACCTGTACAAGGCCCAAGGGCTACTCAAGGTAGAGGGTTACAGAGTAAGAGGAACAGTTTAGGGAGATATGTGGGGAAGATAATGATTTCCATGGATCCCAAAAACTTATATAAGTAAATACTAAAAAGTACTCAGTCAAACTCCCCCCCCCCAAAATTGGACCTAATGAGCAAAATATTTTCATGTTTTGGTGTTATAGTAGGAATAGCTTCTTGGTGAGTTTGAGAACTTTTCAGGTCTGTCTTGGAAATATATGGTTCGTGAACATATGGGAAAGAGAGAAATGGAAATATTGTTTCATGCCAAAACAATGAAAGGATATAATTTCCACAGGCTTTCCTTTCTTTAAATGTCAGAAATTCAGAAAAGTTCTAACTTGTCCAAAATATCTGAGATAAAGCATTGGCCTTACTATTCATTTTGCATCAGTTTTTCTTCATCTTTTCTTACAAGAAGAAGCAAATAAAAAAGAAAGGAAAGAAAAAGGGAAACTTGTCAAAATTGTCAGAAATTCAATTCTGATGAGCCATGTACACTCCCGGACTCAAGTAATTTCAATCAAAAAAATAATTTGCAGTATGGCAAAAATAAAATTGAAGTAAAACGCAACATCTGTCCCAGAAGTTTTCAAACCGAGACATGATTTGCTTCGGTTTTAGTTTTATAAGAGAAATCAGTAAATTAAATTGTTAAACAAGATTTTTATGACAAAAACGAAATAAAGAATATGTTTCATTGGCATTACTAAAACTTCTCCATAAATTTTACTTCTCATCACCTCTTATACAACAACCTCGTTCAGGAATCTTCTACTATGAGTGGCTCTTTGGCCTTGTATTAGATGATCATTAGTTACATACATATATATATATATATATATATATATATATAAATAATATAAAAGGCTCAAACACTAATATTCCATGGTTATAATTTATTACATTGGAATCACCATCCCAATCTAATTCATGATTTTCCTATTTATTTTTGAATTTGTAGGTCTGATGAATTGGATCATGATTACGATTCCAATGTAATAATTTATAACCATGGAATATTAGTGTTTGAGTATTATTTACATTAATTGGACTAATGTCCTCATCTTTGTTGCTATATTTATTACAACGTTTCGACAATTGTACGCTCCAGCCTTCTTCAGGTTGTTGGAATGTCGAACTGAACCCTTTATATAATGTACATAATATCTCATCTCAGAAATATAGACAGATGGTGTTTGAGCCTTTTATATTATATTCTTACTCTGTCCTGGACATTGAGTTCTACCTGGATTCTATCCTCTTCGGAATTTATTTTTATGTGTGTATATATATATATATATATATATATATATATATATATATATATATATATGTATATGTATGTTTATTGACCACTAATATTATCAATCTATAGATATATATATATATATATGTATGTATATATATGCAAGTACATGGTTGGTACACATGGAATAAAATTCCAATAACCAAAAACACTATTCTTAAAAAGTGCTCAATACCAAGTAGAGCTAATAATATTTATTCAAATTTATAACATATGCATGCTATAAGATCACTACAAAAGTTGCAATTTTGTTTCAACACTTCTGATGGAAAAATCCATTCAACATCGTCACTTGATAAGACACCAGACGTGTTGAAACACAATTACAACTTTTTTAGTGATCTTATAACTTGCATATGTTATAAATCTGAATATATATGCATTTGTGTGCATGATTAATGTATATTTCAGCAGGAACCTATCTTATTTAATTAATTTTTTAGTTAGTTTTTTCAGCCTTCTTATATTTTTTCCATTTGATGAGAGTAAAAGAATGCAAAAATTTTCCATATCGTCCATTGTCCCTAATACATATATATATATATATATATATATATATATATATATATATATATATACTAATAATAAATACATGTTTCCTCACTGTTCGGACAACTCATGCACATTACAATCATTAGATGCAGATTGAAAACAGATCATTCTAAAATTTAAATATTGATGCAAAAGCTGAGGGGGAAAATGTAGATTTATCTCTATCTATAAAAGGGAGGATGTGTGTGTGTGTGTGTGCGCGCGTGTAACGAATGCACGGCTGCAATTTTCGGCGGATTTGCACCAAAATTTACATGCACATGCTCCAAGACTGACTTTGCATTTTCCAACTCCCATAGATAGTGGAAATAATCGATTTCTTCATGCTTCTATGGCAGTTTTCATGTAGTCTGCAGCCATTTTCTACTGGCCAGAGTGAGAGCCTATAGCTGGCTGCCACGATTAGGCAGGAAGATTCTATTGGCCAGCGTGAGAGCCAACAGCTGACTGACACGAATGTTAACTAGCATGCAAAAAATATCGATAGCTGCATTCGTAACAAGTGGGAAAAGTTTTAATCTGCATGGCACTTTACTCCAATTAGCTCATTCGCTTGCTTAAACTCAACATTGATTCTGATTCCGCAGAACTGGGTTGGGTGTGAAAAAGTATTTGTTGTTAACATTCTTTTTTCATTCGATTTTTCCAGTTACGAGTCCTTTTTTAAAGCTGATTGTTTTGTGTTCATTTTGTTTAGTTCTTTTTTCTTAACAGATTTAATGTTTAGTATAGAGCTTAGAAAAAATTCACAGTGTGAGATAGGCAAGAAGTAAGGCATGTAGCAACATCAGCATGGCAAAGGGCACTCCTTTAAAGGCATGGAAGGGCAAAAATATTTTAAGCCGAGTGATAGCGATTGCTGTATGAGTCGTACAATTTTTGAATCAAGCACGGGCAACGCTGGGTCATGCTGCTAGTTATTATTATAAATTTTAGCTCTGTTATTATAAATCAAGCATGTTTTATTACCACCAACATTCAACGTGCAATACTTCAGAATTCCCATTGAGTTCCACAAGCAAGAAGTGCAAGAGAAGAAATTGTTAACATAGAAATTACAGCTACATCTAGCAAGCTTAATTGTAAATTGCGATCTAGATGTCAGTCAGGTACTGCACTTAAATTCGAAAAATTTAGGTACCATAGTGAAGAGCTCATTTGAACAATTACCATAAAATGATTTATAGAAAGGGCACTGATTAGGCAACGTAACAGTAGTGGGAAAGTGACTTAAGTCGAGCTGCCAGATCAGGACAAATAATATTACTGATTCTTACTTGGATCTTATCAAGGAGCTCTAGGTAGCATTGGACAATATGGGGCAGCAATATACTAAGCATGGATGAATGGTAGACTTATAGATATGCAAGATAAATTCTAGAGAGAAAAAATATCTCACTTGATACTGTGAACCAACTTTTTTGGCAGATGACCTAGCAATAGATTCAATATAGTCTTTCCACTTCATGTCAGCTGAGATCATTAGCCCGAGAAGGTGCAACAAGTCACTTTCCAGGAGGTTAGCTTCAGCCATGCAGATGGAAGGCAGACAGAAGTCTCTCAGTTGATTAATGCAGAGAAGTTTAGTTTTGCAGTCGTTAAAATTAACAAGTCATCTTCTGCTCCAGTTAATGATGGACTGAAGGTCATTTTAGACATCGGCTGCCATTCTGACCTTGTCAGATTGACCAGCCCTACTATCAAGGCAGGAGTAAATAGTTTTGTTATCAGATGCCAAGTTGAGAGCTGATGTCATCAAGGTCATCAATAAAAACTAAAAACAGCATAGTACCAAGGATGGAGCTCTGCGAAACACCCACATTAGTATGAAAGGATGTAGATGAGTGGCCATTCAGGATAACCTTCATTTTGATGTAAACATATTTAACATGGTGTACAGACAAAAAGGGTTAAGAAAATGATTTTATTTTTTTGTCAGTAAGGGATTCATTTTCCCAGGATATTGAGAACAGGTTGAAAAGTTACACAATGCGATTGTTACTATTCGGCAAAACACAGCTGGCAGGTTGAGGGGACAAAGGTTAAGATCATCTGTTGAAAGGTGTCAATGTCCACGTACTGGGAAAATTATCAGCCAAAATTTCACTGAGAAAAAATTATAATTGTGAAAACAGAATGAGCAATTGTAAAGGCAGAAGATGACGTCAGGAAGGCTGGCGCTATATAATGGCTCCTCCCAAATGAGTAGGAGATCTTCCAAAATTGGAAGTGTGGAACAGAAAATGAAAGAAGGAGACTGCTTGAATTTTTGGAGATTTGCATAAAACCCACATATTCGCCTGCACCACACCAGTTGGAAGGGACACCCATAAATACAAGTTAGTTGCTGTTGGAGTTGCGGTCAGCAGTTGCAGTGATTTCTCCCATAACGCTGCCAACCTAATAATAATAATAATTATCTGCTGAAGAAGAAAAACTCTGATGATAAACCTTGTGCCATTCTTGAAAGTACAAACCACCGTACTTGATGAAAAATCCAGTTGTCAAGTCTGGCCACACTTAAAGAATTTACCCGAAATTTTTGTTCCGTCGCCAAATATTAGAACAGGTTGGGAAAAGAAGAAAAAGAACTGTAAATATATTTTTTTTAATTTGATATAAACATCATATAGTGACTTATTCAGGCGTCATCCATTTTATTTTAAATTTTGTGTGCACGTAATCAATTCCTTGTTTAACTTGGTGGAGATACCCCAGTGATAATTCGGCTGGACTCTCTCTTAAGATCAAAAATCACAATGTGGGTAAGAGAGGTCATAGTTAAAGAGGTCAACTTAAAGACCAGCTGTTGTGTCAAACACCATCAACGACCAATGAGTGTGGGCAGATGGCTTGTTCTCCGATACCAGGATCGATCCTGACCAAAGACAGCAGGCCATTCCCCGGCTAAGCCACCATATACAATTTGATAGGAAAGTGGATCAATTCCGAAATGTATCCAGAGACACCATATCTTTTCAGCTTTTTCTGTATACCAAACCCTGTCAAAGCTGTCGAGATGTCCAAAGCTACAGCCTGGCCATCATCATTTTCATGACAGGCACTTTCGGCAATTATCATCAAAACATAAGCCATGAGCCTAGAGAAACAAAAACCACATTGCTTGTCTGAGAAAAGGCCCTGCGATGAGAGATGCTGAGCCAATTCAACATTGATTAGGGCCTCTAGGAGTTTTTCCCAAAAAGAGGTAGAAGGGTCAAATAGTTCACCAGAGTTCTTGAAAACTGAAACAACAGATGATAACTCCCAGCAGGCAGAAAAGCAGGAGGCAGTGAGGTATTTATTATATAATTTAGAGAGAACAGGAGCCAGTTCAGGAGCACACTTCTTAATGACTATTACAGGGATACCGTCGGGTCCACATGTTTTGTGGGGATCTAGGTGAGAGATGATAGCAGAAGCCATGAAAGTGGTTATATGCATATCACTCAACAGAGATTCAGTTCTAAGTGAGAGGTTAGGCAGGGGTATATTCTAGAGGAGTCAAGGGTAGGGTTAGAAGAGGACTTAAGAATAAAGCATTCAGCTTTATCAGCAGGGGGTCATAACACTTCAAATAGATTGAAGACGGGAAGAATAGAGACCTTGCATTTATTTAATACCTTATTACAGAGCTGTCAGTAATCACAAAAGCCGAAGTTGTTGGAGGTTATGTGGCACCTCATTCTCTCGGCAAATAGGGACTTAGCTCCTTCGAGGACTCGCTTAGATTTATTATGAGCAGTAGCAAACGGGCGCCTGTTGTGACAAGAGTTGTCCTGTTGCATAGCCAAACATAGTGGCCCCTGTCACGGTGCTATTGCGGCTGAGTATACTGGTGCGAACCATGGAGAGGATTAAGGTTTCACATGGAAAAGAATGAAAGTATTCATGCCGGCTTTGACTCAGGAAGAAAACTCAGTGGCACAAATTGGGAGGTTAAAGATGTCAGTCCAAGGGGTATCACAAAGTAAGTCACAGTGATGGTAATGAAAAGAGGTCTTATGGATAGGGTGTTCCTGTTTAATTGATACCGTAATGTGGTCAGGGTTACCAAGAGGACAGTGTTGCAAAGCTTGGCAAGAGTGGGGAGAGGAGTTGAGAAATAAATCAAGTAAAGATGCCTGTTAGGGAAACAAGTAGGGAAGTCCACAAATTGAGTAAGGGAATGGGCAATGGAAAAAATTTAATGTCTGAATTCCAGCAGCATCAGTTACCTTTAGAATGTTTCAGCCACATGTCATGGTGAGCATTAAAGTCACTGAAGACAAGGATGTTTGCAGATGGACGGAGATATCAGATATTGCATCTAATATACTGCAGTCCTGAGAAGAGGAGGAGTGATAAAGGTAAAAGAGATAGCTGACAGAGTTTAGTAACAAAAGTGGAAAACACATGAAAGTCATGGACCTTGAGAGACAATTTCCTGACTATTGGAAGACTATCTCATATCTAGACACCAAGGCCATGCATGTGAATGCTGGAATCTTTTTGGCAGAGGAGACGATAGCCTGGAAGCAAAAATTCATTGGTAGCAATGTAAGAATTTAAGTTTGTTTCACACAAGGCTGTTCTGAGAGAAAAGATTCTATGCTGCAGAAGTTGGAACTGATTCCCTGAATATTTGAGAAAGAAAGGTTGAGGTGGGTAGGTGGTATTTTGTTTACTGGTTTAGTTGTATTTCTTTTTGTTGTGTTTTCCATGAGATTTAGTTTCAAGAGAGAGAACAAAGACACTATAATTGTCCCCACCTGTCATCAATGACAATACAAACTGGTAAGGGTAAGGCTGAGAACAGAGCATAACGTGGCCTCATGGTTGCCCACTGTAAACACATGCAGGGACACCTACCCATTCACAACATGGCACTATATATAGCCCAATATTATGCTACTGTTGATCAGAGCAGGCTATCTAAGTGCTACCATAGAGTTCAGGCTCCTAATGACCAGCTGGAAGTAGCAGCCAGCAAACTGCTGATCCATTACCCTCACAATGGAAAGTCACGGCCACTGGTTATTCTGATAACCAAAAAGTTAAGACAGTTAAATCATTATGGGTGTGGTAGGAGAAAGAAAGAGAACCTGTAAACCATCTTCTGAACAGGGAACAAAGGACGAACCTCTACTCCTGTTCAATAAACATGGAAGGAATCTGTTGTAATTGAATGTACCACTCTCCCTATCGTCTATATGGACTGACTATATCAGTAACTATATATAGAGTGAGAAAAGTATATATGTGGGGGCGTGCTTCGGGAATTACTAGCCTGCCACCCAATTCCCTGTCCTTCAGTAGTGTATTCTCTTTTACAATAAACCTCTCTTTCTTCCATCGACGCCTGTGTTGCTGTTCCTTTCACTCAAGTACCACCTTTGTCTGTCTGTAACCTCTTTAAGGATACAACAGGATGCAGGCCAGATGATATGTGAGCCTATTAAGCAATTTCCTTTAATATTTAATTTAAAAATTATTTATAGAATTATCTATATCTCATATCCAAGAAGAGTAGCTAGCCAATCACTGCTGTAGATGCTTGCTCAGAAACAGATGTGTTTTTTCAATATCCACAGAGCACACCTTTGGGTTATTCTGCAACTATACTACATGAACTTAAGTTATAGTTTCTAGAAGTGTGCACATCATTTGGCGTGATAAAAAATTTGAAAAAAGTTTAAAGTTTATAACTGGACAGTACTAAAAATAAGAACTAGACAAGATACCTATACAAATATACAGGTACAACCTTTATTAACTTAAATTACTAATTTATTTTTAATTTCTGTCCCTTTCAAAGACATTTATCTCCTCGCTGCTGTTGGAACTTATGAGAGACTTGAGCTGCTGCAGTTCTGAGAAGAACTTCCACTCTATCTTAATCTGTGGTGGGAACACATGCTTTGGCTCATAGATACTCTTATAGTTCTGATCAACCTCAGCGGAAAGAGGTGAACAATAAGTGGACAGTACTAAAAATAAGGACTAGATGAGATATGTCTAGATATGGGCAGTGGAATAGGAACAGTCTGCTCCCATAGATTGAATAAAGGATTCAGTTTGGAATTCCCTGTAATTTACCCAGATTGATAGACACCTGATGAAAGCTGGAGGGCACAATGAATGAAACGTTGTGACAACAAAGATGATTATTATAGTTGGAATATAAGTAGGATAAATAATGACATAGTAATTGTGAGTTCAAGCACTGGGAAGTTTCAAACTTTGACTAAGTAGAAATGGGGCCAAAAGTAAGTGAGCAGAACTAAATATGAACTAGCAAAAATGTCCCTAGACAGGGTCAGCAGAATGAGAACAATCTACCCCCAACTGCCTAGAGATTAAATAAAGGGTTTAGTTTAAAAAACCCTGAAGGTAACCTTGACCAAAAATTATCTAATGAAGGACATAGAGCATAATGGCGAAAACAGTGTGATAATAACATTGATGAAGGCAAGAGTCCACATATAAATAATAGTAACCCTTCATCCCAGAAATACAGATACAAACAAAACAACAAAGATGGGGAAAAACGATTGTATCCGTAAAATTGGGAATTGGTTTAAACCAATTTATTAACTTAAATTACTGATTTATTTTTTTTTTTTTCCCTTTCAAACACACTTACCTCCTCGCTGCCGTTGGAACTTATGAGAGACTCGAGCTGCTGCAGTTCCGAGAAGAACTTCCGCTCTATCTTAATCTGTGGTGGGAACACACGCTTTGGCTCGTAGATACTCTCATGGTTCTGATCAACCTCGTGGTACCCTCCCACGCTGTGGTCAATCTCACTAACACTGTTCTCACTGTCACCCTCCGATATCTGCGACGTCAGCTCCCCTTCTGGACTGCTGCTGCTCTCCGACATTCCATGGTGGCCAGGGTCACTCAGCGGGTCCAAGGTCGGGGATAAGGATCTCCGTTTCAGATCATCAGGAGGAGGGGTGGTGCCGGTTGCGTAGGAGACAGGGCGAGATTCTGCCTGGAAAAATTTTAAAAAAGAATTTGAGTAAGTGTTCCATTTACAATGAACTATGTAAATAATGTCTTGAGCCGTGTCCCTCCAGGATGTGGACGATCATGACTCTCTACAACTTCCTGTCATTTGTAAAGAAAAAAACGGCCTTTATCAGATTGAAGATGTCTTCTCACGATGTTGAAATTAATTGTTCTCTGAGACACTGGTCTCAGAATATACTATCAAAAGAAATTCTGTCATTCAGGGGTTTTATATTAAAAATCTGAATGTCCAAATTTCAAACAATAATAAAATAAAAATAAAGAAAACCTGGTCTCATGCCTGTTAAATAAATCATTCGTATTTACAAACATTGATAAGAGTCCAGGTCTGGTTGCAAATGTCAGTAGTTCCTCTAGGCAAGTAAAATTAAAATATTTATTAATGTAAAAAATACTATAATTGTGGCACAAGGCCAAAGGGTAAGTGGGGAAATGCTGGTCTTTACTAACTGTCCGTGTCCTAGTTAATCACAATCATGACCCATTCATCCAATACAATTTATCCATTTACCACAAGTACTGATCCCTCACCACTCAATCCCGCATATTCCACAATACCACACATTCACAGGGGACTTACAAAACACCCCATGGTATAAAAATCTCATGAAAGTTCATAATGTCTAAAATATATAAAAACTTCATGGATCATGAAATGAGGGAGAGGGAATGAACCCAGAAAATTAACAAAAGATTGTAACAAAACAAACTAAAACAAAACAGATGTTAATAGGAGTGGTTACCATATTCTGCTGATAGACGGAATCAAGAGGAACACTCACTAATGTAGAGGGCAGGGTAAAAATAAATGACAGAATGGGATAATTAACGTCTGACCCAGCTGAGATTAAAAAAGAGAACAAAAAAGCAGACTAGGAAGGTGGGGAATCTGGAAATGAATTATAACAAAAGAGAATGCCGGAAACAGGCTAGGAGCAACACTTATTCACATTAACTAGGAAAACAAGTAGTGTCTTGCTTAACCCAGGGGAGGGATCACAGGAAACTGAACCATTGTGACCAACAGGACATAAAAAAGGAACTCAAGGATAGCCCCCCCTTTCACATGAACCAAGCTCTCTACTTCCACCCACCTTTTGCTGAAATCTGTCGATACCAAGCACTTTCTATCAGTTCTGATCTTCACCTTCAGCTGAGGCTGAAAGAATCCAACCAGAGCCCGATGCAAATAGTGTTCATATCACAAGATTCACTCCATTTGCGACACCCAGATCACCATTCTTGTCACAGCTAACAGCATCAAAAACACCATTTGTTTCTCCCCAGAATACAGGGATGGTACATTATTGCACATGTATACAAGACCGATGAGCACAAACCGATCTGGAGTGATACGAGCCAACAACTTGCCAACATAGTCCCAGAAAGGGCAAACCTGTAAACAATGGTAGAAGGTGTGAGAAACCGTTTCTTCTAACCCAAGGTCACACCGATGACAGTTGGACAAATCCGCTGAAGATCTTGTCATTGAGAGATAGCATATTCTGTATCAATCACCAGGTAAGTGAAAACTCAGAGTTACTGAGGTAATTTGCTGCTGGCACTCAAGACCAGAAAGAGCACGACTTGGCCACTGACAAGCCAGACTGCTCACCAAGTGGATCCTTCATGACCCCCTTCACTAATTCACGATACAAGACCCTCCAAGGTCATGAAAGGTGAGTGGACTGAGGAACGACTGTCAAGGCCACTCAACATTTATTAAGGAAAGTCGACAGTTTCCTGGCACTTAGCTCAGGCTAGGGAAGGCATCCCTAACACTCCCTGTCAAAATTGAATCCCCAGTCAAAATGTAGCATAGGAAAGCCAACATTGAGGCAGGTCGATGACTCACCAAATGCGGCAATCCTAGCCGCCCCCATGACATGGACGCTGAACACAGTCTTCTTTACAGACCTTTTGATTGCAACCACCTCACAAGAGAGTGGACCACAAGCACTTGATCACCTTCCTATGGTCCTTTCAAAGAGGGAGTACAGCCAGCCAGTAAAGGATGAGAGGAAAGACCTAAGTGGCACATTGTCTCAGCCCTACCCTTCAAGGACAACCTCCTTCAGAGCCAAGTCCAGACTGACACTCCAGCCTTTAGGTCTGGACTTTAGGCAAGTAAAGTTAAACTGCCAAGAGTTTGGTTTGGTTTGTTTTATTTTGTTTTATGGCATATCGACCTCAATGGGTTATTTAATGCCGACAACATTTTTAGGATAGATTCACATGAATAGAATATGTATTCTTTGGTTTAGATTGGTTTATTTTGTTTTACGGCATATCAACCTCAATGAGTTATTTAATGCCGACAATATTTTTTATTGCTGGTAATATTTTGTTTCGTCAAAAATCTTTTACTGGTAATATTTTTCCTTCAAAATTGTATTGCTGGTAATAATTTTTTCAAAAAAGTATTGGTAGTGATAGTTAACTATTTGCCCATAGCTGGGACCCTAGCAGGTGCTACAACCCTGATAACACCAGCAAGAGGTGGTTCCACACTCCTCAAAACCTCCTGATCAGTGACCTTGCTGGATGTAGTTTAGTGTCTTACCCAGGACGTGGATGTAGTTTAACGTCTTACCGAGGACAAAACCTGCCAAGAGAGAAATCACAGCAGTTTAAATAGTTTCTAATGGCCCAATCCACCCTGAGCAGAAAGGGATGCAAGTCTATGCTGCTGCTGCTGTCACTGCTGATAGGAATAGTCTATGAAGTTGAGGAGGGGTATATAACTGTTTATACCAGTTACAATGAACAATGGTTAACACGTATCTAAATTAATTCAAAAGAGTCAAAAAGGAGTAAAAATATTCTTTAGTTGAGTTAAGGCCTTTATATAATTAGTTTTCAGAAAAATCTGCAGAAAAGACTTTTTATTAATTGGTCTACAGTGAGAACTGTGGTTAAGATTAAAAAAAGACTTTGATCATCAGTGAAAATTCAATGAGTATCCCTGTTAATTATGTTGGAGACACTTCGTTTGAAGTCGCCGACACATGCATCTTTCAGCATATGCTGGAGAGAATGAAAAAGTTATGTCGCCATGTCTTCACTTGTGTTTGAACAGCTTAGAGATAGTTACATGTCTACTGCTGAAAGTTGAAATCTGTGAGTTTTTACAAGAAATTTTTCCCCAAAGTAGGCTTCAGAAAAATAGGGTTTTCACTTTCTCTGATTGGTCAAATATTCAACGGTGCTATTAATTTCTAACCAATAGACACTTTGATTTAAACAGTGTGTGTTGTATTATGGAATCTTTTTCGTATATTTGTAAATATTGTCTGTTATTGGGTAGAAAACAAAGTTTGGGCATGTTTTTAATATGGTATGAATGTGGTTATATAATGGTGTTGGAAATAGGGTTTATTTAACACAAAACACCCTGCAGGGGTATTTTCAGGGGTATTTTGCACCATTTCAATTTCTTATTTCTATATTTTTGTGATTTTTATTTTCTACTCAGAGACTTATTTGAATTTTTTTTATTTTAGTGATTTTACCCATTTTTATTATGTTAATTTTGGAAAATAAAAACAAACAAAAAAAACATTGACCAGTTTGCATAGGGATGGTGAGGAATCCAACCCACCAGCCCTCGGTCTGAAGAAAGTCGCATCAAGTGGAGAAGAATTGTTAACAATGGTCACAGCCAATTCCAAGATGAAGAATCAGAATTGTGATACTCACCCTCATAGAGAAGTTCCCAACTAGTGTCTAATGAGCAGACAAAAAGAAAATGGTTTGTAACTCAATACAGATCCCAGCATAATGTGGCATAATGATGAATATTTATTGATCCACACCAAAGTCAGCAGCCAATCAGAACCAAGAGAATAGGTTTACCCAAGTAGCCGAAAGAAACATCCCAGCCTGTTATATAAACCACTCACCAACTGGTCCAAAGACAAACTGTCAGAGCAGATTTAACTACAGTCAAGTACTTTCTGTTAATCTAACTAAATCCTACACAAGAGAGATGTGAAAAAAAAAAAAAACATGAGATTCAAAAGCCAATCAAAGAAAAATGCCCCTTCTCATTTAAACATTAATGTTCTTACAACATTTTAGTCTTATATTTCCATTGGGTGATATATGAGGGCAACATTACTGTAATATTACAATCAATTATTTTTCTGACCCCCAAACTGACCGCTAATCTCAAACGTTGTTACAATGTTATGGTAATGTTATGAAATGTCATAGCTGAAAAATTTAGCACTGGTCAAATAACAACGAAATAATTTTTTTGAAGTTATTTTAAAATTTATTTTTTCACAATTATTAATTTAGATGATGAATTCAGTCTCTCTTCCTGGAATTTATTAACTATTTTTTCTAATGATTCAACAAAAGTAACATCATTGGGAGTCACACTTTGGGATGTCTACAAAAAACTAAACAAAAACGTTTTAGCAACTTCAGTATAACCCTGTATGTTCAAGCCAGTGCCAGTGCATGTTACCACCAAACCTCTTGATCTCAAGCCTGATCAGCAGCCACCGGCAGTGCTTTGTGACTCTCGCAACATTTGTCTTTTTTTTCTATCTCCATTTATAGCTAGCTGGAGTCGGTGGGGAGAAGAGATGGAATCATACCTTTCTCAAGGGTATTAGCACATAAGTGAATATAATGAACTCGACTGGAATTCAAACTCAGTTCTATGATTCCTCAATCTGAAATGCTATCCATCACTCCACTTTGTGAGCCTCACTATCTTATCAACATTTGTCTTTTTTTCTATCGACATTTATATTCACTACAAATTAAACAAAACACAAGAAAAAAAAATTGACAATGTTCCGGGATCTTTTTTTTTTTTGTTCATATCCATGTATACTGCATTAGTTTTAATTTTGTTCATGTTCAGTATCTGTCAATATTTCTGAGATGAGGTATTATGTACACTATTTACATTATTCGGACTATTGTCCTCATCCTTGTTGCCATATTTATTACAACATTTCGGCCTTCTTCAGGTGGTTGGAATGTCAAGGACACATGGCACAGTGGTTAAAGGCGTTGGTTAGATCCAGTGACAGGACACAAAAAGTGTGAGTTCAATACCCGGTTAAAGCAGTGGAGAACTTGGAGAGGGGAATTAACAAGAGAGAACTGATAACTGACATCCATTAAACATGGCACATGGAAGTAGAACAGTCTACCCCAGTGAGCGAAATAATGGGGTCAGTTCGACATTCCAACCACATGAAGAAGGCCAGAGTGTACAGCGGCTGAAATGTTGTAATAAATATGGCGACAAAGATGAGAACAATAGTCCAAAAATGTAAATTGTGTTCATGTTAAGTTTTGAAAAAACTCTATAAAATTCACTATTTTTTTTATCCATATTACTTTACTTTCTTTAAGTCATGTAGGGTGACAATTTCCTTTAAGGATTCAGCAGTTAGCACAACCACCGTACCCATTCAATGTAGCTCTGCATTCGTTATGAAATATTCCTGTTAAGAAAGAAGTTTTTGCGAAATTTTTCACTCACATATTTTGCTGAGTGAGGTTTAATTAAAAATAGTAGACTGCTTGCTTTCATGTCTTTAGGCAGTGTTCTTTTAAAATCTTGTTTTTCTTCTCTCGGTTTACATTCACAATGCCAGATTTCTCAAATATTTTCTTGCAGCTTAATCCGTAATTTTGATCCAAAATTATGTGACATCATTAAAGCCAGTTTTCTGTCTTGTTGGCTGACAATTTCTATCAAGTATGCAACCTCTATCCAAACTTTTATCATTAAAAACTGATGCTAAATAAAACAGTTTTCATGTTGTCCTTCACAAGGGGCCAATGCAAGGGTCCCGTCAACCCCAACACAACCCCTGAATCTAGGATACAAGGCCTCCCCATTTTACTACATCTCAATTTCTATGACATAGTATTCATATAAAATACAAATTTTATTGCAACCTAATTATATACAGTCATATCGTTGAGGTGAATGATACACAGAGAAGAATGACTGCTCAATGTATTTATTCAGCACCCGTATCCAGTGCTAACAGATACATACAAAAAACACAGAACAATAAGTGACAAAACAACTAACACGACAACTTACAAGGAATACAGGAGGGTCAAATGCTGTATAGCCAAACGAAGTAAGATCAGTCCGAATATTAATCAGTTTAATATCAACTTCTAATCAACTGTTGGTCCTTAATTGTAGACTATTTAAGTCCTATAAGCCAGGCCATCTGGTAGAGTGCCGTAGGGGTGCTAGCTAGATATTAATCAACTTTTAGCATCCGCTACCACCGTTCTTATCAACATCAATTTTCGTACAAAAAGTGGATCACAGAGCTTATTCAGCTTAATAAATATTTTCAGAAAACCTCAACT
The DNA here is from genome assembly GCA_964036315.1 of Acanthosepion esculentum. NCBI lineage: Eukaryota > Metazoa > Mollusca > Cephalopoda > Sepiida > Sepiidae > Acanthosepion > Acanthosepion esculentum. Next base: position 96,215,152 of record OZ038502.1, read on the forward strand.
TCTAATTGGTCACTTAATATTTAATAACATCGCCCTAGTTCTTGACCTGACCAAAAAAATAATTCCGCCAAAATCTATCAAGCCTCTGTGAGCCTAACACGTGACCAAAGTTAGCAATAAAATATGAAACGTCTTTCATCTTCGACAGTGCGCCGATCGGAATCCTTTGAACTTGTCACACAGTTCCAGGCTTTACGTTAAAGTTCCTTAACATGATTCCAGCCTGAAAGAACACTCACTCACACAGCAATATTTTATCACAAACAATCAACTCAAGTTTTCCACATTCAACTTGATACAAGAATCTTTTTCATACGCTTTCAAGCTCAACGTTAATTATTGAAATTAACATAAACACAGCTTGTTAAGAACCACTTACCCCAACTAGAATATTCTCTTCGAACAAGTGAAAACAAATCAAAGAGCAACAATTCCGTAAACCTTAAAGTAAGTTGTAAACAATATTTCTCCACTTTAATTAACAAACTTGAACTGTTTATCATTTTCTTAAATTACAATAATACGCAAACACACTTTCTCATTATTGTACAGACCATTCAACAACTTTTCAATCTGTCAAACCAGAACTGTCACAACATTTCAATCTAAACATAAAAGGACGTTTGAACTTTTTAAAACCACATCTTTACTCCAGTTGTTTGTATCTCTTGTTTATATAAATATTTTATTCATTGTTGTGCAAAAACTGTAGTTTCTCATGTTGTCCTTCTCCTATGTTTGTTGAACACTAAAATTGTTAATTTCAGCACGCCGCCTAATTTACTCAACAATTTTTCATCCATCCATTAACACAACCTCCACAAACTGTTGAAGTCCTTAATTGTAGCCTATTTAAGACTATGAGCCAGGCTATCTGGGAGAATGCTGAAGGGGTGCTAGCTACACTACAACATATATAATAATGAATCATATGCAATACAGGTGAACAATTCAACAAGAAAAAAATGAAAATAAATACAATGTATCTAATTACAAATTAGAGACATGTTATAATAGATCTTTCCATCTTAAATGAATGTTTGGGGGGTTACTATTTGCCCATAGCTCGGTCCCTAACAGGTACTACCTAGTGTGGTGCAAGGGGCCTCATCCCACTCTGCTCCAATTCTATGACACAAAGCCTCCCCAGTCTACTAGATCTCAATTTTAATAAGGTAGTATTCATATAAAATCCAAATTTTATTGTAACATAATTACATACTGTTGTGGACCCAGAATAGCTCCGAAAGAAAACTCGAACTCAGCAATTTAGTGAAAACATATTATTAAAACAAAAGAATGAATACAAAAGTGTTGCACGTCTGACTGACGGCAAATTACAGTAGTTTAATCTATATTGTATATATATGTAGGTTATTATTAATTGGTCAAGCTAACTCAGACATTCCAACCAACCATCACGGTCCTGAATCAGGGTTTTTATACGTTATTAGGGTGGCATTCTGTGTCATAACAAAGTAGGTCAATGTACGTGGTTTCTGGACGATGAGCCTATCGTGTGCCATGGCTAGGTGTCTCCAAGGCAGTAGATCACTAGCAAGTTCTTTTTTTGCTCACCAGCAGTGTCTTGTAAAGTGCATTCTGTATTTGTGTAAGATTGTAGAAATATCAGGGATGGTTCCATCAAGCTGTGATTTAGTTCTAAATGTTGGTAAGATAGTATTGTAGCATGCCTGCGGACGATAATGGGTATGTCCCCATTCACATAAATACAGTAGTAAATACTGTATGTTGGTCTGCAGTCGGAGATTCAGTGTGGAATTCACTTGACTCACTTCTAGCAGTTGACTACTTATTCTACGCGCTGCTGGCGAATCTTATATGTGTTGTTCTTGTCCTAAATATTATCGTTCATTTCCAACCTTTGTTTGATTATTCTATTCAATAACGTTACCTAGGTTACAACAGATAGAGAGGGTCACAAAGCACAACCTGGGGCCCCTAGTTAAGCTTCCTCCTATTAGGTATTGTCAGGTGTAGTTCACGCTGGCCCTGCTCCTTCACTCAACAGATACATTTCTTTTTGTCATGTTTACTTCAGGTGGTAGTTCTCATATCTTTAGACGGTATTCTTAATATTCATCTTATCTCTTATTTTACATTCACTAATGCCAAACTCTTCAAATATTTTTTTGTTGGTCAATCCACTTTTTTTGTTTATTTCCCATTTTATTTTGAAAAAAATATTTTCTAAAATATTTTTTGTGACTTTTAAAAGTCGCTTTTCTTGTTCTTATCTTCACAATGCTTTCAATTTCTTTTTTGATTTTACTTTCATTTCGGCTCAAAATTTGCACAATTTCCAAGATTATATTTCCATCTCTCATTAACTTTGCAATATCTTGTTTCTCTTTTAAGTTAAGATCTTTCTTACAACTCATGACAATGCTTTATGTGAGAAACTCAAATACTATTACAGCTGATACTATTAGTCTACTAAAAGCATCAGAGTGAAATGAAAGACCTGCAAGTTAAGAATAAATAAGACAGTTTAAAAAAAGACGACTATATTAAACCAGCCATCAAAGTATTATTCAAAGGAACTACCATATTTGATGGTATACAAAACCTCTCTGTGACTGGCACAACACTTATTTGAGCAGGGAATAGGAAATAAAGTTTTTTATTGTGCTAATATATCTTACTGTATCTCTTAACTTTGCATATAAAACTAGAGAAAAAAGATTTTTAGCCATTTCTTAGGAGAAAAAAGACAGACCAAACTTGGACCTTTGTGTCTGTAACAAAAGAGATTGTCAAAATGATGGTTTTTCCATTAACACTGCTATTATTTTAACTACCTTCACTTACACGGCAATGTTTATTGCTTTAAACTATGATGATTAGAATTTGAAAACCTAAACATATAAAAGTGAATTTATACATTTTCTTTGTTTTTGAGAATTGACGACAAAAATAATAAACACTATTATATTATTTATTGGAATGGTTGGTGTAGAATATTGGTTAGCTTACAAGTGGAAACTGAAATGCAAATAGGGAAAGAAAGACATAAACATTGCGATGCATTCAGTCAGTTATGTGTCATGCTTAGGCGATCATGTATCAACTTCAAGTGACTACACCAGTCTACTTGTGTGTCCGACCACTTGCAAGCTAACCAATATTCTACAGTTGGCAAAACATTGGCTAATTACCAATTGATTCAAACTTTATAAAATGGTAAATAATAAGGATTTCCTTATAGTTGATTCACATATTTTAATAATTTAGTAAATATTTATAATTAATAAAATATGTTTTCATATTTGTTTTTTATAAATTGGTAAATGATAAACATTGCATTAGTTTTAACTGTATTGGTTTTTAGAATGTTGTAAACATAGAATTGTTGTTGTAAATAAACAATCTAACAGCATTTAATATTTTTGTTGTAAATTCTCAAGTTTATAAAAAAAGTATCAATTCACTTACATCCTATGTTTAGTTTTTATTCCAATTCTGATCATCACTTTTTAAAGCAATAAACATTGTTGAGGAGTGAAGGCAGTTAAAATAATAGTGGTGTCAATGGAAAAACAGTCATTTTGACATTACACTTTTTCTTTTTCTTTTTTTTTGTGGGCAGGAAAATTTTATGGTTCTTCAGAGAAAAACTATGGAACATAATTCCAAATTAAAATAACCTGTTTGTAATATTCTGCAATGAATAATATGAAAGGAAGATGATACTAAATCCACCCCCCCCACACACAAAGAGTAAAATAATAAAAACTCTGTCTGAAACAAGACTAAAGAACTGAGTCCACCCATATAGTGAAAACACATGTAAATAGTGAAAAATGGCAATTTTTACTGGTTTCTTTCTTATTTTTTGTTGATCTTTCAACCAGTTTTCATCAAACTTAACAATTGCTTTATAAATGTATCCTTTTTTATATCCCTGACATTTTGACCATTGTATACTCTGGCCTTCTTCAGGTGATTGGAATTTCAAAAGTTCCAATTACCTGAAGAAGGCCAGAGCATACAATGGCCGAACCATTGTGAATATGGCAAGAAAGATGAGGACAATAGTCCGAACAATGTAAATAATGCAAATAATTACAATACCTCATCTCAGAAATATATAGAGAGATTTTTTTTCTATTAGTGCGAAAAAATCTATGGATGAACCTGGATAAATATTCATCATTGAAAATTCTAATTTTAAAGGTGCCGACTTGAGAGATGAGAAAAATCTTCTTATTCTGGTTCCTCCTGAAACTAATTATCATGAATCTGAAGAAGATAGCAGAATTATAAGTGACCAAACACGATATAAGCAGAATGAGACTCAGAATAGAATTCTGCACTGAATGAAAACAAGAGGAAGATCAAAAGGTCACCTAAGGCAAGAATTTTCCCCAAACAAAAACTTCAATAACTTTCAGGAAATTAGTGTAGAAGACCAGGAGGACAAACAAAATTCCCAAATTATCACATTGCGTTATAAATAATAATTTGAAAGAATTCATCCAAAGAGTTCTTTGGACAATCTGGTAAAACCTACTGTGCTCAGACAAACAACATCAACATTGAATTTCACAATACATCATTTTTTTGAGTAGCAGGAAACTGGTAGAGAGAGGTTGTTTTTTGTCTGTTTGTTCTTTTTCCCCAGATAATTAACATAAGTTCTTCCTTGTCCTTTGCATCTGTCTCATCCTTGAAGAATTCTGGATTTGAAATCAGCATGTTTGATTGAGTTTAAATTTCAGCCTTTACCTCAGTCGAAAAATCATTATTGTTCCATACAATAAAACCTCTTCAAAGCCAATGAAGACATCTTTACAGTATACAATGCATCTCACCCTATTCACCATCCATGTTTTACAAGTATATAAAATAAATGCTTACTGGAAGATAAAGTTTTATTTGCTGAATGATGACAACATCTGTCTATATGGTTAGAATGAAATTGGATTCATTCTGTGTAAACAAATGAGAGCTATTTTCTGAAATTTTCCTGAATTTTAAAGTTTCAAACTCACACTTCTGTTGTGAGTTTCAAGTTTTAAAAGGATTTATGAGTGTGATTAGATTAAGAAGTAAAATGTTTAATAAGGGTTTGCTTTAAATTGAAAAAAATAATCAGCAACTCTCACCAAACTGGGAGGAAGTTCATTGACATTCTTGAGCAATTCTGATGCAGGTCTAATGAGAGCAAAGATGTTATATTACAAACTAGCAGCCATACCCAGCTGGTTGATCAGAAAAAGTGTTCAATTAAAATGGAGCAAAAACAGCATCATATTTAAATTCCTAACTTTTGGCTCTCTTATCTAAATACAGCACACAAAAATCTAGCCAAATAATTTCAAAAAATGGTCAATGATCCTACTGAAATTCTGGCATTGGTAATCAAAGGAATTATCTTCATCTACCCAAGAATGGTGACAAAAATGCCCCCCTCCAAAGACTACAGACCAATTACATGTCTTTCCACTACTTGTAAACTATTGACATCTATTCTAACAAAACAAACATATTCCTTTTTAGAAAAGGTCTGATGAGAGCAAAGATGTTATATTACAAACTAGCAGTCATACCCAGCTGGTCGATCAGGAAAAGCGTTCAATTAAAATGGAGCAAAAACAGCATCATATTTAAATGTAACAGAGTCTATCTTCTTCAGTTACTTTAAAGTACTTTCATTAAAAAAACGTTACTGATATAATAGATGTAGTCTGTATTTAATCAATCAAAGTTAACTGAGGATATGGAGGGGTAAAACAGGCAACATGAAGACCAACTTCAACCCACAATTATTTTGGAGTTTTTCAAATTCAATTTGCCAGTGAGTAACCAGGGATATAAAAAAGGATACATTTATAAAGCAATTGTTATGTTTGATGAAAACTGGCTGAAAGATCAACAAATATAAGAAAGAAACTAGTAAAAAATGCCATTTTTCACTATTTACATGTGTTTTCACGATATGGGTGGACTCTGTTATCAAGTTTATCAGACTGTTAAACAATCAACTTATTGTTGGCTATAATTGAGTGAAGTTTGTATTTGATTACTTGAAAATTGAGGGAGTTTTTAGTTTAAAATCTGTGTTGAAATTGTTGTGTGTTGAAAGTGATTTTTCATTTTTTGCAGTTTTTCACTAAACAGAGTGGCAGAGAAATAAAAATGAGGTATCATTGAGCTCGTCATGATAGAAGTAACTGACATACAGAGTTTGAATGAATTTGGAGAAAAAAAGTTGAATTTATTGATTTTTGATCAGCTTTATCGATTATTGATTTTTTAAAAATTATCAATATTTTATGCTAAGAACCTATCTCTTACATTGTACAATGTATGTGCCAAGTTTGGTCAAAATCGGTTGGATGGATCTCGAGTGAAGAGGTATCACACAGACAGACACACAGACATCCTCTGTTTTATATATATAGATCTGTGTCCTATCTCAAGTTACAAAAAAAATTCTGACTTTATTAAATTTCTTTTTTCTTCTCTTTTATTATTTTTTCACTTTCTTCTCTTTTTCACTTCTCCCTTCTTCTTTTACTCTTTCCCTCTTTTTCTTTTCACCTGAGAAAGTTTATATTGAACCTTGTTGGTTGAAGCCTCTTCAATCAACAAGGCTCAATACAAACTGTCTCAGGTGAATCAATAAAATCTGTCGAATCTTTTAAATACTGAAGAAACGAGATAAATTCTACTGAAAAGCATGTGAAAATTCACATAGCTAAAGCCTGGGATGCCTTGAATAAAATGGATGTAATCTGGAAATCTGATCTACCAGACAACCTTAAATGGCAATTCTTTCGAGCCACTGTAGAGATGGTGTTAATGTCTGGTGCCACTGCTTGGATATTAAGTAAAAAAACTCCAGAGTTTAAGCTTGATGGAACCTACATTCAGATGCCAAGAGGTATACTTAACATCTCTTGGAGACAACATCCAACTAAATCACAGCTCTATTGGACCCATCTCTGATATTTCTACAATATTAAACAAAAACAGAATGCACTTTTCCGGACACTGCTTGAGAGCAAAACAAGAACTTGCGAGTGATCTACTGCTCTAGTCATGGAGCAAGATGTGTTAGTCGGTTGCCCAGCAACCACCTATATTGACCAGCTATGTTATGACACCCTAATGACCTTCTGACCTTAATGCAGGACCATAATGGCTGGCATTAAAGACTCCTGAATGCCCACATTAGCTTGACTGAATAAAAAAATAAATTTATTAAATTCTTAGACATCTGACATTCAGAAAATTTTCAAAATGTCATAAGGCATCAGGTCATAAATCAAGTGGCAATTTTTTCTTTTCTCTGCCCTGTCTTTTTAGATATGGACGACTGTGGCTCTTCACAACTTCTTGTTTTTAGTTGCCCTACAGAATCTTTTACCATTTTAGCATTCTGTTTTGTAATTGGTCTGCCATCCATTCACTACTACTCTTCAAGTAATTTACTCTCTGTTCCTTTTGCTTTCAAAATGTCCTGTAAGTGTTTAACTCGCCAAGCCCTCTTTCCTCATCAAGTGTCAATTTTTTTTACTTCTCTCTGTCCTGTCTTTTTAGATATGGATAATTTCACAAATTCTTTTTTTTTTTTTGCCATTTATCATTCTGTTTTGACCTGGGTCTGCCATACCATCACTAATATTCTTCAAGTAGGTTACTTGCTGTTAGTGTAGTCCTCATCCCTGTTATTATTTAGTACGTTTATCTTCTTTCAGCTAATTATTGCTCACACTTGAAACAACCGAAATGTGATGCTGAGTATACCATGGTCCGAATATGTTAGCAATGACAAAGTTTTAGAGAAAATGGAAACAAAAAGGAAACTTATACTTAACATCAGGAGGAGACAGTTCAAATTTCTAGGAAACATAATGAGGAAGAAGGGCTTGGAAAATCTGATACTCACAGGACAGACTGAAGGCACGAAGGAAAGAGAAAAACAACACATAACATACATAATGAGATTGAGAAAATGGATAGCGGAAAAAGGTTTAAGAGAGATAACAAAAAGACAAAATTTATTAAGAACTACAAAGGACAGGAAATTGTGGAGAGCCATGATCGGCAACATTCTGAAGGGACACAACACATAGAAGAAGAAGAATGAGCTTGAGTAAATGGATGGCAGAACAAGGTTTAGGAGAGATAACAAAAAGACAAAATTTATTAAGAACTACAAAGGACAGGAAATTGTGGAGAGCCATGATCGGCAACACTCTGAAGGGACACAACACATAGAAGAAGAAGAATGAGCTTGAGTAAATGGATGGCAGAACAAGGTTTAGGAGAGATAACAAAAAGACAAAATTTATTAAGAACTACAAAGGACAGGAAATTGTGGAGAGCCATGATCGGCAACATTCTGAAGGGACACAACACATAGAAGAAGAAGAATGAGATTGAGAAAATGGATAGCGGAAAAAGGTTTAAGAGAGATAACAAAAAGACAAAATTTATTAAGAACTACAAAGGACAGGAAATTGTGGAGAGCCATGATCGGCAACATTCTGAAGGGACACAACACATAGAAGAAGAAGAATGAGCTTGAGTAAATGGATGGCAGAACAAGGTTTAGGAGAGATAACAAAAAGACAAAATTTATTAAGAACTACAAAGGACAGGAAATTGTGGAGAGCCATGATCGGCAACATTCTGAAGGGACACAACACATAGAAGAAGAAGAATGAGCTTGAGTAAATGGATGGCAGAACAAGGTTTAGGAGAGATAACAAAAAGACAAAATTTATTAAGAACTACAAAGGACAGGAAATTGTGGAGAGCCATGATCGGCAACATTCTGAAGGGACACAACACATAGAAGAAGAAGAATGAGCTTGAGTAAATGGATGGCAGAACAAGGTTTAGGAGAGATAACAAAAAGACAAAATTTATTAAGAACTACAAAGGACAGGAAATTGTGGAGAGCCATGATCGGCAACACTCTGAAGGGACACAACACATAGAAGAAGAAGAATGAGCTTGAGTAAATGGATGGCAGAACAAGGTTTAGGAGAGATAACAAAAAGACAAAATTTATTAAGAACTACAAAGGACAGGAAATTGTGGAGAGCCATGATCGGCAACATTCTGAAGGGACACAACACATAGAAGAAGAAGAATGAGCTTGAGTAAATGGATGGCAGAACAAGGTTTAGGAGAGATAACAAAAAGACAAAATTTATTAAGAACTACAAAGGACAGGAAATTGTGGAGAGCCATGATCGGCAACATTCTGAAGGGACACAACACATAGAAGAAGAAGAATGAGCTTGAGTAAATGGATGGCAGAACAAGGTTTAGGAGAGATAACAAAAAGACAAAATTTATTAAGAACTACAAAGGACAGGAAATTGTGGAGAGCCATGATCGGCAACATTCTGAAGGGACACAACACATAGAAGAAGAAGAATGAGCTTGAGTAAATGGATGGCAGAACAAGGTTTAGGAGAGATAACAAAAAGACAAAATTTATTAAGAACTACAAAGGACAGGAAATTGTGGAGAGCCATGATCGGCAACATTCTGAAGGGACACAACACATAGAAGAAGAAGAATGAGCTTGAGTAAATGGGTGACAGAACAAGGTTTAAGAGAGATAAAAAAAAACACAAAATTTATTAAGAACTACAAAGGACAGGAAATTGTGGAGAGCCATGATCGCCAATGTCCTGAGGGCACACAGCACAAAGAGAAGAAAACGATTAACCCATACTCAATTTTGACCACTTTTTTTCAGAATTTCTCTTTATTATTTTCCAGAAGTATTGATTAATTTGTTTTTTAAAAGCTTATTAATTCTTTTTTTATGAGTAAATCTTTTCTCAATCTTTTTGAAATAATTATGCTTCCAGAATCCAGCCTTCTTATTTAACCCATAGCTGGGGGGATGAGAGAGAGATTCATAACTTTACCAAGGATATTTTTGTGTAAGTGAATGTAACAAACACAACTGGAATTTGGACTCGGCTTCCTCTGATTTCTGATTGAATGCTGCTCTCAATTACAAGTAACGATGGAAATTACACAGTACGTCTTTTCATTTTATGAAGAGAACACAAAATAATTTGGATATTTAGGAAATAAATAAAATTATTTATTTCCATTTCTTAGCGAAAGCACAATCATTATGGCATTCTTTAAATTCATATATCATCTTAATTTCAGTTACTTCTCATTGCATCTCAAAGACCATCTTTTTACACGAATTAGCAAGGTGTCCTGGGTAAGATGATAAACCGCATCCAACAGAAAGTATTGATGGATTTATTTGTTTTTTTAAAAGCTTATCAACACTTTTGTTAGATCCAGTGACTAGACGCAAATAGTGGTGAATTCAGTGCCAGGCTACAGAGGTGGTGAAACAAAAATCTTAGAGAGTTGAGTTATAGGGAAATAACTGAGACATCTGGAAGAGGCATGGCACATAGAACTAGAACAATTTCCCCCAGTGGATGAAATAAAAGGTTTGGTTCGAAATTCCTATTATCTGAAGAAGGCCGAAACATAGTGAATATGGCAATGAAGATGAGGATAACAGTGCAAGTAATGTAAATAATCATAATACCTCATCTCAGAGATATAGACAGATACAGAAAAGTTTTGTGAGAAACAAAGGAAAGAGTGCTAAATTATTACATAATATCAATCCTCCTATATGGCAGTGAATGATGGACAATCTCCTCAAAGATGAAGAAGAGACTTGAAGCGGCAGAAATATGGTCCTACAAAAGGATGCTGAGGACACCCTGGTCCAAATCTGTGAGCAACAACAATGCTTTAGATAGAAGGCAAACAAAAAGAAAACTTTGAGGAAAGGGGGCTTGGAAAATCTGATACTCACAGGAGAGTTGAAATCAAGAGGGACAGATGAAAACAATGCCTAATATACTAAATTGATGGCAGAACAGGGTTTAGGAGAAATAACAAGAGACAAAATTTACTAAGAGTTACAAAGAAGAAGAAGATGAGAACCATGATCGCTCAAGACCTGAATGAACACGGCACTTGAAAGAAGAATAATATCACAACAAGAATATGCACAACAGGCTCAAATTTATGAAGAAACCATCCAAGATGGTTAATGTTTTCAGTTGATTCCTTTCTAGTCATTATCAGTAATGTTAATGTTATTAGTTACAGTTAGAAGAAATTTTGATTTTTTTAATACTAATTTTCACTCTAAACAAGGCCCGAGAGGTACACAAGGTAGAGGGGTTACTGAAGGAGGTTGTTATATGAGTGGTAAGAGTAATATGTAAGAAGTGTAGTTTATGAAGATTTTTTTTAATAACTTCACCCCAAAGTGATAAAGCCACTATAATACAAAGCGTTACTGAGTGTGAAAAAAATCCGAGAAAACATAGCTGAGCAGAATGGACAATAAAAGAACAGACTAATGGAATATGAGCAGAACGAGGATATACTTTCTAGATGGGTACAATGATTCAGTGTCCAAAAAAAAAAGAAACAGAAGATGAAAAGAAATGAATGAACATAAAATTGTTTAATTTCAAACAACTTTGTACTATTATGTCTATAATATATCTATGTAAATGTCTATTATGTCTGTTACTACAATATATATATATATATATATTATATATATACAATATATATTTATATATATATTTATATATATATAAATATATATATAAATGTCTATTATGTCTGTTACTACAACAAGGACTAAGTAAGCAACAAAAATAAGAGCATTCCGGGTAAGACAATAAAAAAAATCCGCATCTTGGGTAAGATGATAAACTACATCTGACAGCAAGTCCCCTGAACAGGAGGTTTTGGGGAGTGTGGAAACCTCTCTTAATTGCTGGTGTTCCCAAGTTCACCCTGACCCAGGGTGGTAGCACCTGTCAGGATCCCAGCTAAGGGCAAATAGTTAACCTTCAAACTGGGGTCAAAGCACTATGAAAGTGTAAAAATAGGTTTTGATACCATCAATATATTTTTGTAAAAAATTATTACTAGCAATGTATTTTTGAAGAAAATAATTATTACCAGCAATAAATTTTTGGGAAAAATATTACCAGAAATACATTTTGAAAAAAATATTACCAGCAATAAAAATCTTGTCGGCATTAAATAACCCATTGAGGTGTTGATATGCTGTAAAACAAACCAAACAAACAAACAAAAATAAGAGGCAAAAATGAATAACAATACATCCTTTATAATGTCAGCCACTTACCTGCAAACTGTCCCTATACATAGAATGTACCTGACTTGAAGGTCGGCATGTATATCGATTCTGAAGAATATGTACCTGTTCTCCAAGTATGCTATTTTCTAATACTAAAGCTTGCTTTTCTTCCTCTAACTGCAAAGACAGAAAAAAAAATCAAATTAGAACGATTTATTTTTATTTTAACTTGAGAACAAGTCAGAAAATCAATTCAAAACATTGGAAATGGAATCTCAAAATTTTGGTAAGTATTTTTCTGCATTATGAATTCATTGGTTTTGTCAGATTCTCCAGGACCTCCTTTATCATTTTGCAGAATATGACACCCACATTACATGTTGAAGGTAAAAGGGACAGAAAGAAGGCAACAGATCACTTACCTGACCAGATTATGTGAATGAATGGCAAAAAGACAAATATTATTAAAAATATAAGGGAGAGGAAGTTGTTGAGGGCCATGACCGCTCATGTCCTGAAGGAGGATGGCACATAGAAGAAGTTGAACTCTTAAACATTTCTTGCCCAGAATCATCATTAACCAAAATTCAGTTCCATGGTGTCATCCCAACAAGTTGCACCTTTCCCATTACAGGGTCAGGTCATTGCATAAAGTGCCTCCATCCTCAACAACAAAAGGAAAATATGAAAGGAACTGAATAATTTCTAGTACTACTAACATGTGTGTATGTACGTATAGCTATATATGTACATCTCTTGCCAAAAATTAAATGTGGCTGTCATACTTTGCCCTCACAAATAAGTATAAAAACAGCCTTTTGTTATTTTGAGGAAGATTAAAGTGTAGCTCCTGTACCTATTTTTCTGAAGAAAAAAAATTGATAAAACGATATGAATATAATGATCATCACTCATGGCAAACCAAAATTCACCAAAAACAAATTAAATGCCTGAATTTCTTATGATTTATATATATATATATATATATATATATATATATATATATATATATATATATATATATAGGGAGCAATGTGTAAATATCATAGAAAATATATGTAGAAAATATATGTAGAAAATAAGCATTACTTAAATATTTTTATCTATAAAAATAATGTATAAACAGAAAATACATTAAAATAATTGTCAGACTTAGTCCATTTCATATGTGATGTCATTTGTTTATATTAAGGTACGCCTTGAGCAGATATGATCGTTGGAGAAAATCATGAGAAATTTGTTGTTTAAAAGCAGTAAATTGACTGAAGCTACATGGGACAGAAAGTCAGGCCAAATGACGGTTTCGTTTAGGATATAGGCTCGATTCCTGTTGGAGGACACATTTTCTTCGATATATCTCAGACAGTCAGGCCAGTAAATGTTGTTAATACTGTTTATTATAACTGATGCAAGAAGTAGTGTATTGTCATACCAAAGATTGTAGCAGGAAGTGAGAAGTATCCCACTTTTTACAGTTTCCATTAATTTCTGTGTTGGCTGCCGGAACTTAGATATTTTTCTGGGGGGGAAGTGATAATGACAGATATATCTATATCATGAAATCAAGCTCTATCAACAGAACAGTGTTATGCACCCAGGTCTCACTGTGCTCCAGGAATTCCCTGCCAGGTCTGCAGTACTTTTCCAAAAGCTGAAAAGAAACATGTTGGATATTGTGTTCTTCAGTCACTTGCTTTAGAACCAACAAGATGACACTTTCTGATTCCATTGACAACCGACTTCAGAAGATTAAAATTCACAGCCATATCAAGAAGTTTGCTCCAACCCTGATCTTGGATCAAAGCTTCAACATGCACAATGTTGTCTTTTGTTGTTGTTGCTGAGGAATCTAAGCTCCTAATAAAAGGACCATTCTAACATATTCATATGGTTCTACATGAATACACTACACTAGACCAATATTGGTTCCTGGTCATCAAATATTCATCAGGTACACCAACAAGTTCACACTGGATTTCTGTTGGGTTTTTGTAAAGATTTAATTACACATTAAACATCTACGTTCTATGGTGGCAGTAACTGTCCTCTAGACAAAGGCTCTGTTACTTAGTGTTTACAACTTACACATTCTTGTGGTCAATTTAGACTTATCTGTACAGGTTTCATATATATATATATATATATATATATATATATATATATTAGTATAATTATGCACCAGTTGTTCTACTAAACAAAAAAGAGAGTTACTATACAACAAAAACAGAAAAACAGACATAAGAAAAATATTCATTTAACTCATACACAAACACTTCCCCACATCAAGCACTCTCCATAAGATATTCATCAAATACACAGTAGAAATCAACTACAGTTGCATCATGAATATGACACAAATAATAAAAAGGCACAACAGTAAATGAACCAATAAACGACCTGCACAAAACTAACCCACCTGTAACTTCAGAACAATTAATGTCCCTTAAATTGCAATTGCTTACAGAACAATGTAATATATCAAGCCACTGTAAAATCAATAGATAACAAAAAAATATGCATAGGAGTAACTGAAAGCTACAGGAAACAGAGAAACTTAACACACAAAATATCCTTTACAAATAGTAAAATGTGAACAGCACAATGCTTTCTAAACATATCTGGGAAATTACAAACAAAAACAAAATTACACAAAATATATCATAGAAAATAAGGAAAACAGCATCAGCCTAAAACAATAAATGCCAAAACTATAAACTTTGTCTGAAGGAGAAAATAGATATAATTATCTTTCAAGACAAAAAGAAATGACTCAATAAATGATCAGAACACATTTTTACTACACTGCTTAAAAATTGAAAACTAAAAATAAATACTTTGTAAAGTTCACTATACAGTGCAATAATATACATTAGACAAAAACCAATACATAAGCTAAACAAATAAGTTACCCACGCAGAAAAAAATAAATAAACAAATTAAGTAAATAAACAAAATAAACTTTAAACACAAGTAAATATAATGTAATAATTATCAACAACCACAAATAATAAAGTAATCACTAATAAATAGTTAACAAGCAATACTATAAAATAGGATCCACAATTATTTCAATGCAATAGCCTCTATAATAATTTGAAACATAACTGTTACTGCGTCCACCAAATAACTGTTAGGATAATACAATAGACTTTACTAGCGATAATGCACCATTGACCAGCATATAAATTCGAACTAAAACACAATAGACACAGCCTGCAGATTAAATTCAAGCATGAAATACACTGTCTCCACTTGGTGTTAACCTCAGTGTCCACTTATATATATATATATATATATATTTTCTTTCTTTGAATTTAGTGTTGGTCACATTTGATTAGTTAATCAAGGTAAAACACACAAGCCTCGTTTTAATTGTTGTTTTTTTTTTCAAAAAAAGTGGAAGTAATCTGCTTTTGGAATTAATCATTCACTCACCAGTAATTTACCATCATCTGAGGAGACGCATTTGTAGTGTTGAAACGCAATTGCTATTATGTAGCGATTTTTTAACATGTTTTTGTTTTAATCTCCTATAATAAATAATATTTAAGCTCTACTCTGTATTGAGCCCTCATTTGAATTAAATGTTATGGACAGTAGAATCATACTCCATCTGTTCTCATTTTACCTGGATATATATTATATATATATATATATATATATATACACACACACACATAGGGTGTATTAAAAATACTTTTACATACTCGGAAGGTTGGTTTTTGACACAGTAAAATAACCATATAAAGACCATCGTTATACCTGAACACAGCAATTCATAACAAATGTTCAAAATGTCCTCCATTTGCTTCTACACATGCAAATTCAAGGTCAAGGTCAAACCGTGCTCCTCCCCTTGGTTCACAGCTGCTTGCTCAGCCGCCATTGCCCATAGGAACCATTTCTTCCACCGTCTTCGTAGTGATATGTCTGACTTCAATAGACATCTATTCACCTCTGCCCGTAACGAGTGTAAGCGTATCCTCAACGAAGCTAAGTCACTATTTGCTGTTCGGATGAAGGAACGTATTGCATCTCGCAAATTCGGCTCCAAAGATTATTGGTGCCTCTGCAAGAGCGTTCTGAACAATAGCAAACCCTCCATTCCTCCTCTGTTCAATCAGTTTGAGGTCCTAACCACCTCTGCCAACAAGGCTGAATGCTTTGCTCGGAAGTTTTCTTCCAATTCAACGTTAGACTCTTCCGGGGTACCCATGCCCGATTTCTCTCCCAGAACCGAGGCCCTTCTGAGCGGATTGCACATATCCCCGTCATCGGTATTGGGCATTATTTCTAACTTAGATTACCACAAGGCTACTGGTGGTAATGGGATACCAGCCACTGTCCTGAAGAAATGTGCGCCTGAACTGGCGCCTGCCCTCTCTAAATTATACAACCACTGCCTCAAGGAGTCTTGCTTTCCTGACTGCTGGAAGTCCTCAACCATTCTTCCTGTCTTTAAGAACTCTGGTGACCCCTCCGACCGTTCTAATTACCATCCTATCAGTCTCCTACCCCTCTTCGGCAAAGTCTTCGAAGCCATTATCAACACCGATGTGATTAATCACCTGTTATCCCATGATCTGCTCTCAGACAAGCAATATGGTTTCCGCTTTGCCCGATCTACAGCTGATGTGCTTACGGCCATCACTGAATTTGTCTACCAAGCTATTCATAATAACGGTGAAGATCGTGCCGTGGCCCTTGACATCTCCAAAGCGTTTGATAGAGTTTGGCATGCCGGCCTTCTTCGCAAGCTCTAGGGTTATGGCATCACAGGTCGATTGTTTGACCTAATACAATCATTCCTGTCAAACTGTGAATTGAAGGTCATTCTCAATGGATTCATCTCCAGCTCCTATTCCACTAATGCAGGTGTTCCTCAAGGCTCCATCCTAGGCCCTACTCTGTTCCTCATATTCATAAACGACCTTCCTGATGCCATAGATTCCCAAGTCGGCATCTATGCGGACGACACCACAATTTACTCCTGCCTCAAACACAAATCTAGTGATGCTGACAAAATTAACCTGGCATCTCAGATAGAAATGGACAGTTAACTTTAACGCCTCTAAAACTAAACTGCTCTCTATTAACCACCACAAGGATCCATCCCTGCATCCCATTAGAATGTCTGAAGACCAACTTCTTGAGAGCTCCTCTCTGCGGCTGCTCGGTCTCACGCTGTCCGCTGATCTGAGATGGAACAAATACATCGAGTCAATTGCATCATCTACTGCAAGGAAAGTTGGCTCCCTGTGCCGAGCCAGGAAATTTTTCTCCCTGGAATCTATCCTCCAAATCTATAAATTGACCATTCGCCCTTGCATGGAGTATTGCTGCCATATATGGTCTTGAGCCCCTGCTGATTGGCTCAGGGTTGTTGATAATATCCAGAGACGGATATGCAATGTAATTGGCCCCAATCTATCATCTCGTCTGCAGTCTCTCTCTCACAGACGCGACGTTGCCTCGCTCTGTCTTTTTTATAAATACTTTCACGGTAATTGCTCCGAGGAGCTGCTTTCACTGGTTCCTAGGCCTCATGAATTTAAACGTCCCACAAGGCTGGCATCTCGTTCCCACTCCTTCACCATTGAAACTGTTAGATGTAGACGTCTCTTCTATTTCAATAGCTTCATGTCTCACACATCTCGCCTGTGGAACTCCCTTCCTTATTCCTGTTTCTCTGACAAATACAATCTCCTATTATTTAAGTGTAACATCAATCGACATCTCCTGCTGCCTTGATCTATTCTCTTCCCTTCTCCACATCCTTTCACCTTTCATTCCCTTCTGCTCTCGCTCCAAATCTTCTGTAACCCCCTTGCCTTGATCGATCCACTATTTTTCTCCACATCCTCTCCTTTACCACTCCTATCTGCTCTTCCTCCAAACCTTCTGTAACCCCCTGCGTACTAGTGGCTTCCAGCCTTGCTTGGGGTGATAAGCTTAAAAAAAAAATAAATAAATAAAAATGCACTAGCTGGATCACTGACCGGCAGATCCTTTTGACTACACCTACATGGTGATGAATGGTTTCATGGGCCCCCATGACATGGTGATGAATGGTTTCATGGGCCCCCATGACATGGTGATGAATGGTTTCATGGGCCCCCATGACATGGTGATGAATGGTTTCATGGGCCCCCATGACATGGTGATGAATGGTTTCATGGGCCCCCATGACATGGTGATGAATGGTTTCATGGGCCTCCATGACATGTTGATGAAGCATCTCTGCATTATTAATGCCTGCTGCATAAACCAATTGTTTTAGGTGTGGCACCCCCACAGATAAAAATTCAAAGGATTGAGTTTGGGGGAATGTGCAGACCATGCAACTGGCCCTCTCCTACTTATCCATCATTCATAGTAAATGTCTGTCAGTGCATCATAAACAATGTGACTAAAATATGTTGGAGCCTCATCATGCATGAACCACATGCATCTTCATATTAGCAGGAGTACATCCTACAGCAGGTCTGGAAGTGTGTTCAAAATAAAGTCCCTTTCAAACATTAATCATAAACTGATGTTGGTATCTAGCTTGTACAGTACCATGGGGATTCTGATCCACCACAAATGTTGGTTGGTTTCTTTTGATTTACGGCATATCAATCTCAATGGGTCATTTAATGCCAACAACTTTTTTTTTTCTTGTTAATATTTTTGTTTCGTCAAAAATCTATTTCTGTTAATATTTTTTTCCTCAAAAGCATATAGCAGGTAATATTATTTTTTCAAAAACGTATTATCAGAGGCCTTGCTGTTGGACGTAGTTTATCATCTTACCCAGGACGCGGATGTAGTTTATCATCATACCCAGGACACCGATAGAGTTTATCATCATACCCAGGATACCGATAGAGTTTGTTGTCATACCCAGGACGTGGATGTAGTTTATCGTCATACCCAGGACACCGATAGAGTTTATCGTTTAACCCAGGACGCCGATGGAGTTTATCGTCATACCCAGGATGCCGATAGAGTTTATCATCATACCCAGGATGCCGATAGAGTTTATTGTCATACCCAGGACTCCGATAGAGTTTATCGTCTTACCCAGGACGTGGATGTAGTTTATCGTCATAACCAGGACGCCGATAGAGTTTATCGTCATACCCAGGACGCCGATAAAGTTTATCGTCTTACCCAGGACGCCGATAGAGTTTATCGTCATACCCAGGACGCCGATAGAGTTTATCGTTTAACCCAGGACGCCGATGGAGTTTATCGTCATACCCAGGACGCCGATGGAGTTTATCGTCATACCCAGGACGCCGATGGAGTTTATCGTCATACCCAGGACGCCGATGGAGTTTATCGTCATACCCAGGACGCCGATGGAGTTTATCGTCATACCCAGGACGCCGATGGAGTTTATCGTCATACCCAGGACGCCGATAGAGTTTATCGTCATACCCAGGACTCCGATAGAGTTTATCGTCATATCCAGGATGCCGATGGGGTTTATCATCGTACCATGGATGCGACAAATGTTGGTTGTGTAATTTGTTATTCCAACTCTTCCAAATGTTGTCTCATCTGTAAACAAGATGGAAGAGACGAGCAACGGATCGGCAGTTTTGGCAATAAACCATCAGCAAATGTTCTCCCATGTGGAGTGACCAGTGGGGAAAAAGACCCTGCATATGTGGCAAATAGTATGGATACAGGAGCTGCTCTTGAACTAACCTCCATGCTGTACCATGAGATGTACAATATGCTAGGGACACTTGACTTGTGCTGATACCTGGATCATCTCCACCAGCCTGTAGAATATGTTCTTCACGATCAGGCGCATATGAGTGGGGATCCCGTTTTACCTCAATCCATAGTGTGTGGTGTCTCAGCAATGCGACAATAAACAGCAGCAAAGTTTAGATGACTCAGCTGCTTTCTCATTTAACTTACTACTATACACATTAAACATTGAAAACAGAATAGACACAAATGTACACAAGTGACAAATGTAACCTAGTCTAAATAACAACGCAGCACCATCTCCCATAAATTTTCTTTAAACTTAATAACTCGAAAATGAAGGATTTGCAAACATATTTACATGGGCTTTTGTCCTTGTTTTGATGTGTTGATCCCCCCCCCCCAGTTTGTAAAAGTATTTTTGATACACCCCGTATATATACATATTTGAGATGGAAAATTCTTGAGAGAGACACTATCAAACCTTATCAAAATATAAATCTCCGCCCTGAATATTTTCCAATATCTTCATTCCTGAAAGAATTAGCTCTTTCCCAAGCCAACATACATAACCATAAAAAATTAAAAAAATTAAAAGAAAATACCTATTTCCCTAACCTTCTATTTAAAATATATATATATATATATATATATATATATATATATATATATATAATACATAAATTGCTCATAAACTAAAATAAAATAAATATTAATTACATTATTAAAAACATAATTCACTTTTGGTTTATTCGACATTTCATCACTTGGAATCCTCCATAATTTACTGAAACTTTTCAGTTAGCCTAATTAATATTTGAGCATTCTTAAATTTAAAAATTTTGTGAAAAGAAACAATATTTTTACTTTTGTTTATAAATATATGTTGCGAAATGAAAGCCTTATATTATATTTGCACTGATAACGTTTATCAGAGGACAAAATGCATCAAGTAAGATAAATTTTCTTTTTTGTGTTTATTATTCACACATGTGTGCACACACACACGCACATTATATATATATATATATATATATATATACATATATATATATATATATATATATATATATATATATATATATATGTATGATTATATATTTAAAATAAACAATTATATATATATATATATATAATTGTTTATTTTAAATATATAATCATACAAATTAAACTTAAAATACAAGGTAATTTTCTTAGCATCGCTTGATAATGGAATGGAACTTTGTATTTTAAGTTTAATTTGTATGATTGAATTTAAATTAAGGGTTCAGTTTTGAAACATGGGAATTTCAGTGTTGCGATGATTATATATTAAAAAAAACAATTATAATATTATGCTCTATGGTTCTATCAAGCATTGTTTTTTAAAAAATAAAAATAAATGCTAAGAACTGTGAATTATCAATCTCATTGTTCTTTCCTATTATTTTAATATATATATATATATATATATATATATATATATATACACACACACACACACACACACACACTTTATTTTTGGATATTACATTGAAAACATGTCAAAATCACTACACAATTGCAGTTGTGTTTTGATGTATATGAAAGCATCTCATCAAGCGACTGTAAATTACAATAATTTCGAATCACCTGATAAGATGTTTTGATATGCATTAAAACACGACTGCAGTCGTGTAGCAATTTTGACATGTTTTCAATGTAATATCCAAAAATAAAGAATATTGCTCTACTTTGTATTGAAATGTCTTTTAAATTAAACGTTACAAACTTTGGAATTTACCCTATTCATTCTCATCTTACCTGGATATATATATATATATATATATATATATATATATATATACAGTGCTGTTCGATAAAAGTGACACATTTGTTGTTTTTTTTACTAAATGTTCTCTTCTCCGATCAAACGAAAGTCAAACTAAATTCAAAGGATAAGCGATCTAAAATCCGAAGAAGAAGCTTTGGAAGCTCTTTGAATTTAGCAGTAAGTACTGTCAAGCATCCGTTCAGTATAATGTTCTGGGGATGCTTTTGTTTTCATGGAACTGGTTTCTTAAAACCTATTGAAAAGACACTCAGGAGCAAGCAGTACAAGAGAATTTTAGAGTCTTGTCTTCTCCCTTCTGCTGAAAGGGTGCAAAACGACCCCACCAAGCTCATTTCTATGCAGGATAATGCTCCCTGTCACAAATCAAAATTGATGAAGGAATACTTTGATGAGAAGCAGGTGAGTGTTATGACATGGCCGCCTCAATCTCCTGACCTCAACCCCATAGAAAACTTATGGAGCATTATAAAGTACAGGCTCTCGAGAAAGCAGTTGAGTAACAAAGAGGATTTGATTGTGAATTTCATATCCGCATGGAATTCAATGCTTGGAGATGAGATTTGCCAGAACCTGATCAAGTCAATGCCAAAAAGGGTTGCAAAGGTTATTCAAAATAAATGAGGACCCATAGATTATTAAATATTTCAAACTATATTACCTATTATAAATAAATTATACCTCTATTGTTCTTTATTTAAAGATGTTTCTATTGATTACTAGTTGCAGGAAATAAGTGAGTCACTTTTTCTGCACAGAGTTTTTCCCTTAAATCTCATTTATATCCAAAAATATAATTATCAATAGAATACCTTAGGGTGAATAAACTTTTTACTAGGTGGTCGGGAAGGGGTCTTTATATTAGTAAGATTAAAAATTAGTTTGACCCCAAAAACAATAGGTGAAGAAATTTTTAAGTAAAAAAAATCGGGGGAGTCACTTTTATCGAACAGCACTGTATATATATATATATATATATATGGGGAGGGAGAGAGAGAAACAAATGTGCCAACTCACATATAGGTTTACATATGTATTTATTTTACATAGATATATTTAATTATTTTACATTTACATTAAAGCATCATTTTGCATAGTAATAAAAGACACAGAAAATGGAATCAGTAAATTAGACACAAATTTTGGTAATGATTTCTTCTACCAATTTCAGACAAATGCTCTTGGGAAAGTCATCAACCAAAATTTCTTTTCAAACTGTCAAATGCCCAGTTATATTAAGCATTGTCTTGTCATGAATTCAATACAGGCAGGCCAAAAAAAAAGAAATGTGTGCGAAATCACCAGTCCACTCACCCCTAATCATCTGGCTAGACAATATGTATGAAACAAACACAATTGTCAGTCTCAAAATTCTGTCAAAATATTGAATATACATCTAGATACATACACACACAAGTCAGCATATATGTGTATGTATGTGGTGTTGGTAACACAAACCAAAATAATAAGCTAAAATGTGAAGGAAGAATTTATTCTATTACCTGTAGTAATTGTCACAAAGTACGCATCAGTGAAACCACAAGTAATTTAAATAAAAGATTATATGAACACAAAGATCGTTTACAAAAAAACACATTAAAAGTATTAGTTGCTCACTGTAATAAGACTAACCACAATTTTGATTTTAAAAGTGCTACTTTAATTAAAAGTGAAAAAAATTTACTACACACATTTCATCCGAAAAAGTCCACATGGGACGAAACGCACTGGCTAATAATACAGTTTTCCTATTGTCTTTTACCTTTATAAATATTGTCTTTTTCTACAGGAGAATTTTTTCATATATATATATATATATATATATATATATATATATATATATATATATATGAGAATTTTTTCATATATATATATATATATATATATATATATATATATATATATATGAGAATTTTTTCATATATATATATATGAGAATTTTTTCATATATATATATATATATGAGAATTTTTTCATATATATATATATATATATATATATATATATATATATGAGAATTTTTTCATATATATATATATATATATGAGAATTGTTATATATATATATATATATATATATATATATATATGAGAATTGTTTTATATATATATATATATATATGAGAATTGTTTTATATATATATATATATATATATATGAGAATTGTTTTATATATATATATATATATATATATATATATATGAGAATTTTTTTATATATATATGTAAAATTATAAATACAATTTGAATGTTTTAAAAATGACTGACCTGCTCCAGTTTTCGCGCTACCCATTCCTTGATCTTTACGGCTTTTTCTTCCACCAATTTGGCATCACGCTGTCTCTGTTGCTTCTGGAAAAAATACAAAATTGCCAGAAAAGTGTTCTAGAAAAGAAGAGAATGTCAAACAGATGTTTGTAAAATTTATCAATAATTAACCATGTTTTCTCCTGACACACAGCTGGAACCCAACTTTTCAAATGTTGATCTTTCAAACAGTCAACAGAATCTTTTTGTTTTTATTCGCTCTTAATCCATGTGTTATTTTGTAGATACCCATGTTTGAGTGGACACTTATTCTCTATTGAGTCTCTCAAATGTCCAGGCTGGAAGATTGAATTCATACAATTAAAAAAAAAATTTATGATTAAATTTTGCTCCCATCAAAATATCCTTGTCTTGTCTTGTTTACTGCAGCACAAATTTTCGGCATTTGTTGCAAATCTAACATTCCATTCAATGACTCTTTTAATATTTTTTCACCCTTCTGTCATGTTCAATCTATGATAATTCCGGCGGTTGCTTCAAAATTTTGAACTGTAGTGTAAGTGGAATTCATATATCCAATCTATTCCTAAAAATGGTCAGTTACTTGTCTTGCACTCTCCTAAATATCTGGCACTTCCTACTATGTCCGATCTTTCATCCCCATTCCATTCATATTCCATTAGTAAGGAGGAAGTTCCAAACCGTTACTTTGTGGAACAGACTCCCGAGAGGATATTTCACTGATCACTACAATATGATCCTCTTCAAGTTTAGGGTCAACCATTATCTATCCTACATATCCCCATAATCTGCACTTCTTAACTCCTCTTCTTACATTCATATCACACACCTCATTCAGTAACTCTCTACCTTGAGTCACTCTTGTGCCTTGCATTGGAGGAACAACAAAAAATGTTTACAAGTTATTCTATCAATAAGTTAAAGAGGAACTGTTTTTTTTTATTATTATTCATGTGATTTAGAAGCAAGCAACTAAATAGTTTCTGTTTGAATTTTTGGAATGATGAGTTATAATTATTAAATGCAGTCTATTGGAGGAACACTGAAAAGCTATAGTGAGGGGTAAGACAATGAAATCAGGCATAGCTGATCATGTATGGAGGGAAAAACGTAGTCATCAGTCTATGTGAAATGAAGAGAAAATACTGGCCAAAAAGAACACTGGAGAGTTAGATGTCTGAAAGAAAATGCTAAGCACTATAAAAACCACCTTAGTAGGCCTAGCATAGAAATAAATGCAATATGAGAGACACTAATAAAGAAATAAAGAAAAACACGGCAAGTCTTCAACAGCAGCAGCAGCAGCTGTAACAAAAGAGAAAGATTTCAGTGAATGCAGTCAAACATGACATAGAGCATCAGCATCACTAATGAGCAGTCAGTTTAGGTTTAAGGCTCCAAGTTCTTTACATATGGAATAATAACCTAGTTGATTAAAGTGTTGGTTCATGAATTTGGCGATATAGTAATTGAGTTCAATCCCTGGGCTGGGCACTGTGTATTTGGACTCAGTGGAAACACCTATAACTGGGACATCCTTAGACATGAACAGCTCTAACAAGAACAGTCTACTTTCATAGATTGAATAAAGGTTTCAGTTCAGAATTGCCTGTAGGTTACCCAGATTGACAGAGGAAGGCTGGACTGCCGAACAGACAAAATGAGATTACAACGACAAAGACGATAGTCTGTGTGTAAATACTAAATAGTTGTTTTCAGAAAAGAAAACTTAGTTTACTATATAGAGTTAAACAGGAAGTAGACATTGGATAGACAAGTGTTGAGTTCTGTGTAAAGAACCTGTCATGTTCTGTGTTGCCTCTGGGTCCTGACTACTACATAAATGGTATCAACGAAAAGGCCCATTTCTTTTTGTTATTTTCTTATTAGGAGAGAGTGGTGGCAGCTTGGATTCTAAACAACAGTAGGAGGAATGACATCACAGGAACACATGCTGCACTTTGACTCGGTATACCTCCATGAGTGGCGTTATCCGTTCTCTTAACCTAGGTGTGGGAGGCATATCAATCCTTCAGAATTATTGTGGCCTCTGTTGAATTTGCATCATTTTGGACTTATATCCAAAACCCAGATAATCCATCAGATTACCATGCCCACGAGACACTCTAGCCTAATCACTAACAATTTTTGCCCTGGCCTTTGCATTATGTAACACAAGAACTAGATAAAGAGACAGGTAGATGAAAAAAGATTTGGATATAAAGTCTTTCTCCACATCTGTACCCCAGAGCAACACTATTTCTTTTGTTCTATGGTTTGTTTCAAAAAAAGCCAGTGGCTTGAAAAACTTAACATTGTCATATTTTTCTGTCAGAAACCTCTTGTCCAATGGTGGCAATTGATTTTGCAAGAAACAAAGGTCATTTTTCCTCTACCTCATCAGTGATACTCCCACATGCTCTGCAAGTGAGAGATGAGTTTGGAGTATCTTTAGAATACTTCCACCTTCACAACATGATCCGAATATCAAATGCTTCCAAATCAAAACTGAAGATAAACTGTCCAAAGTTTATATTTTGTTCTTTTTTTGTTAAACTATATTAAACTGTCAAAGTCATTATCAAGAACTGGATGTTGTCAGTTGTGGTTGGTTGACAAAATTCTGTTGGCTACATTCTGGTAGTTTTTGGAAAATTAGAATTCAAATTAATTTGAATATAAGTGATTTCTTTTTTGATTGCTGTTGGGGGGTTCTTATTAATCATTTCCTCCCAAGCAAGGCAATAAGATTATTAAGATGCAAGAGGTTATGGAGTGTAAAAGAATATAAGAAAAACATTATTAAAGAGTGAGGACAATAAAAGAACAGACATTAAGAAGGTGGAAGATAACAACTAACATTGCATTTAAATTTTTGAAGATCAAAGTTAACAGGGAAGCAAGTAGCCAGAAAAAAAAAGAGTTCCACAAGTAAAAAGTGCAAGAAAAGAAACTGTTAGCATCAGACTTACAGTTACACCTCACCATTTCAGCTGTGAAATGATGAGACTTAGCTGCCAATCTATACTTTGTTTAAATTCATAAAGTTTTGGTGCCATAGAGGAAAGTTCATCAGAGCAATTACCATGAAAATATTAATAGAAAAGGCACAGAGAAAATAAGTTATGGTGGTGGGAAAGTGATTGAAGCCGAGATGACAGATCAGGGCCAATAACATTGCAGATGATTCTTTGGATTTTATCAAGACTCTCTAAACTTATAGCAGAAGCACAAGACCAAATGTGGCAACAATATTCAAAGCCTTGATGAATGGTAGACTTATAAATATGTAAAATAGCTTCTGGTAACAGATAAGTGGCCTCATGCATTATACATAACTTATAGGATTTTGATTTGAATGAACATTTTATTAAAAAAAAATTACGATAAAAAGAAACACAGACCCTGGTTGAATTTGAAAAAACTTGTTTGGATGAATCCTTGCTGTCTAAACATATCTTTTATATGAAAGCACAGTGGGGTACTGAGTTGAGGAATCAGAGAGTTGAGTTGAAATTCATTACATTCACTTACGTGCTATTACCCTTGGGAAAGGTATGAATCCATCTCTTCTCCTCCCAGCTATGGGTAAATAGCAGGACAGACTGGGTTCTATAGCCTTGGGTGGCAACCAGTCTAGAAGGAGGAAAACTCTGAATTCAAAACCTGCAGAGGGTCATTTGGGTACCTTGTAGCATAATGTGCACCAGTTCTCTGTATTAGGGTCTTCCGAAAAGTGTGGTTGGTTCTGCACAAGCCTTCACCACTATAATCAAATGATATGTGCGGGTAGTGTGGCTGTTGGTTCTAAGAACTGAGCTGACATAAATGACAGGAGAATCCAGTATATATATATGTGTGTGTGTGTGTGTGTGCATATATAAAATAATGTATCTATTCAGTAGTAATTTAGTAGTAGTTCAGTGGTTTTCCAGTTATAAAGACAGAACAATATGTCTTTCCAATAAACTCTCATCAAAATTATTCTCCATTCTTTATTTCACTTTTTCCAAAACCAAATGCTCTTCACAGTTGCAGGATGGTTTGGAAAAAAAATGAAAAGACAAATAAGAATTAGGAACAGGAAAAAAACAAACTTAAAAGTAAAAAAAAACAAAAATAGTGTGAATATATTTACATGACAATTTTTGAATCTACAACAACAGTGAAAGAAGAAAATAGTTATGAATAAAAAAAAAATCGCATCACTATTCAATCTATGAAGACACTTCTTGAGTGTGTTCATGTCCAAAATAGGTGTTCACTGAGACAGCTCAAAAGCCTCCTGACACAACTGCAGCATGAGTTCTTATCCACTTCTGGTTACCATTACTATTTCAGATGACTGATGGGTTGGTATACATATATATATATATATATATATATATATATGTGTGTGTGTGTGTGTGATCTCTATCTATAAATGGCAGGGTGTGTGTGTGTGTGTGTGTGTAATGAATGCACGGACGCAATTTTCAACAGATTGCACCAAAATTTACATGCACATGCTCCAAGTTAGTGAAAAGGCCAAGACTGACGTTGCATTTCCCAACTCCCATCGATAATGGAAAGAATCAATTTTTTCATGCTTCTATGGCAGTTTTCATGTAGTTTGCAGCCATTTTCTACTGGCCAGAGTGAGAGCCTATAGCTGGCTGCCACAAATAGGCAGGAAGATTCTATTGGCCAACGTGAGAGCCAACAGCTGACTAACATGAATGTTAACTAGCATGCTAGCATGCAAAAAAATCAATAGCTGCATTCGTCACAAGTGGGAAAAATTTAAATCTGCATGGCACTTTACTCTAGTTGGTTCATTCACTTGCTTAAACTCAACGTTGATTCTGATTCCACAGAAATGGGTTGGGTGTGAAAAGTATTTGTTGTTAACATTCTTTTTTCATTCGGTTTTTCCAGTTACAAGCCCTTTTTTAAAGCTGATCGTTTTGTGTTCATTTTGTTTAGTTCTTTTTTTGTAACAGATTTAATGTTTAGTATAGAGCTTAGAAAAAATTTGCAATGTGAGATAGGCAAGAAGTAAGGCATGTACCAACATCATCACGGCAAAGGGCATTCCTTTAAAGGCAAGGAAGGGCAAAAATATTTTAAGCCGAGTGATAGCGATTGCAGTATGAGTCATACGATTTTTGAATCAAGCACGAGCAACGCCAGGCCATGCTGCTAGTATTTACATTAAGTTGAACTTTTCATTTTCTTTGCTCAACATAAAAAATATCAAGATTTATTGATTATTAATTATGAGTAGAATTTAGTCAAATTTGTTGGATAATACTAAATGTTGATACAGTAAAAGTGGTTCTCCAGCTTTTGCAAACATGCTGTTGTTCAGGGTTGAGACCCAAAAGATTGAGAAACTGCTTTATTTTACAAAGCTCCTTCACCCTTTCAGTCCTATGTTCTTGGACAATTTTAACCCTTCTACCTGAGTTCCTGAGTCAAAATTTGCAAATAATTGGTATGTAATATTTCACGGTAGATATAAAAATAGTTACAAGTGTTTACCCACTGTTAAACCGGTTACTGGGCATTACGTCATATTTCTCTATTGCCGGTAAAGCGGTGATCAGGGCTCAAATGGTTAAAATCAAAGACAGTGCCTTTTACCTCAGAATTGCAACTGCAGACAACATGATAACATTCCAAACAACAGAGATATAATCTTTGCTGAGTTGTAATTTCTTCCCAATTGAATTGTCCATGACTGTAAAAAGGAATATTTACTTTATGCTTTTTGAAAAGCATCATCTGCTTAATAGTATTTCATAGAATATTTCAAGTAGTGAATTCAATATATGATGACAATGTGTGAGTGCAACATTTAAAATGGCAGACAAAACAAATGAGACTTGATTTTGAAAGTGAAATGGAGACAATAAGTCGCTTGGGTAAAGAGGAAGTTCATTGACCTTGTTCATTCGATTTTCTTGTTCACTCAATTTATTTCTTCCTTTTAATTCATTTATCTTCAATTTTGTTTCTCATTTATTTCTCTTTCATTTCTTCCAGTTGCTTCAGTTTTCTCATTCCTCTGCTTTCTTTATTTTCTACTTCTTCTTTTTCATTCTCCTCTTTCTCCTTTTCCTCTCCTTTTCACTTTCCTTTCTCCTCTTTCTTGTGGTTTTCTTTTCTCTATCCTTTTCCCTTTCCTCTTATCTTTTATCTATTCTCTTTCATGTGGTTTTCTTTTCGCACTCCTTTTCTCTTTTTCTTTTCCCTCTTTCTCCTTTGCTTTCTTTTTATCTCTTCTCATTTTTCTTTCATTTTCTTTTTTCTTATCCTTTTTCTTTCATTTTCTTTTCTATATCTTTTTTCTTTCTTATCCTTTTCCTTTCATTTTCTTCTTTCTTATTTTCCTTTCATTCTTTTCTTTCTTATTTTCCTTTCATTCTTTTCTTTCTTATTTTCCTTTCATTCTTTTCTTTCTTATCCTTTTATTTTATTTTCTTTCTTATGCTTTTCCTTTCGTTTTCTTTACCCTTTTCCTTTCGTTTTCTTTACCCTTTTCCTTTCGTTTTCTTTTCTTTACCCTTTTCCTTTCGTTTTCTTTTCTTTACCCTTTTCCTTTCGTTTTCTTTTCTTTACCCATCTTTTTTCTTTCATTCTTTTCTTTCTTATCTTTTTTCTTTCATTCTTTTCTTTCTTATCCCTTTTCTTCCATTTTCTTTTCTTTCTCATCTTTTTTCTTTTGTTTTCCTTTCTTTTTTATCTCCATTTCTTTTTCTCATTCCTTTGTTTTCTTTTCTTTTTTTCTCCTTTGATTTCTCTTTTTTCATTTTCTTACCTTCACATTTTCATTCATTTTTCTTTATTTTTATTCCTTTTATCATGTCTCCTTTTGAGTTTGAGTTTCTTTTACTTCCTTCTCTAAGCTTTCACTAATTTTTTCTCATCTTCACGTCAATCACTAATTCTTTCTTCATATTTTCTCTTTTTCTTCTCATGTTTTTCTGTGAATCAATATTTTATTCTATTTCCAAGCAATAAAATCTCAAAACTATTCTTTCTTTCTTTGCATTATTCTTCCCTTCTTTTTTCACTCTCTTTATTCTTTTGGTATTCCACTCTTTATTCTTTCTTTTATTATTCTTTCTTGTTTCCACTATTTATTCTTCCTTTCTACTTTTATTTCTTCCTTTCTTTTTTCTAGTATGTATTTTTCATTCCTATATTTTTCTTTGTTTGTGTCTTGTATTATTTCTTCCTTTCCACTATTTATTTTTCATTGCTTTCTTTCTATTCATTTTTTCTTCTATTTATTTTTCTTTCTCTATTTATTTTTCTTTCTCTCTATTCATTTTTTCTTTCTCTATATTTACTTTTTCTTTCTCTATTTTTCTTTCTACCATTTTTTCTTTCTTTCTTTCTACCATTTATTTTTTATTTTTCTTTCTCTTTACTATTTATTCATTCTTTCAAGTATTCTTTCTTTCTTCTTTTGTAGTATTATTTCTTCTTTACTTTCTTCCCACTATTCATTCTATCTTTCTTTCTTTCACCTTCTATGTTAATTCCCCATCTTGTATCCAAGCAAAATGCCTTCATCCCTTCCATAGAAACCCCAGTAACTTCACACCTCTCTTCCTCTTCCAGCTTTTGCCAATTGTTGATGACCAAAAAACTAGATGACCAGATCAAGATATATTATCAATGCCTCAAGTGGTCAGTGCAGCATCAAGTCAGACAAGACCAGACAACCCAAATCAAAGAGAAGGTCAATACACTGACCTCCATCTTATTTTGGGATAACTTACAATGAGATGTAGAAAAGAAATTCCTTTATTCACTTGAAATTATTTTTGGTTTAATATAGATATTTACAAAGTTAAGGTTAGTCTGACACAATATCAAGGCACCTAGTGAGAAACAAACTCATTTTATAAGCAAATGGATTGCATGATCATCACTCACCAGGGGATGAGCAGAATAAATATTTTACATATTTTAAATGTTAAGCTTACCATCATACAAAATTGTCGTTAAATCACTTAAAATAATTATATGAAAGTGTATCAAAAGTATTTTCATTTTTTACAGATCTTTATTACAAAGCTTATTCCATCAAGAAACCTTTAAAGACTTGTAGCACTGCTTCTTAATCTTTTTCTTCTTCATGTGCCATGTTCCCTCAGGGTGGAGGTGATTATGGCTCTCCACAATTTCCTGTCTTTTGTAGCTCTTTATAAATTTTGCCTTTCTGAAACCCTGTTCCGCCATCTATTTAGTCATGCTTATTTAGTATATTATTCACTGTTTTTAATCTGTCCTGTGAGTATCAGATTTTCCAAGCCCTCCTTCCTCATTATGCGTCCCAAAAATTTCAACTCTCTCTTCCTGATGTTAAGTTTTCTTTTTGTTTCTGTTAGGGGAACTTACCTATAATGATAATGGACTCTGTAAATACTGCACCTCTCTGAGAGAGAGGGGAGGAATGAGTCAAGACCTAACAAGTTAAGACAATAGTAGTTCACTCTAAACCAGACTGACAGTTAATATTAACCCTTCAACTTCTTGTATTATTATTCTGTTGTAATATATCTTTGTTATTTTCTACTCTTGTGTTCATGTTGTTCTTCCTTGATCATAACCTTGGACCATAACTGTGGTGCGAGAATATTGGACCATAACAGTTTCCATTTTCTCTAAAACTTCATTGTTGCTCACATGTTTCGTCCATGGTATCCTGAGAATCATTCTGTAGAACCACATTTCTTTTACATCAAGTTTCTTCCTCATCTTTGAGGAGATTGTCCAGAACAGATATCACATAACAGTTCAGTACTCATGTCTTTGTTTTTAACAAAGTTTTTTTGTCTCTTAATAAAAACAGTGGCAACAATATTTTGTGCATATAAACTTTGAGAAATGGAAAACAATTTCAACAAAATACAAAGAGAAAAAACACAAATATGAATTATTTCTATTTTTATTATTCAATCCGCCATATTTTATCACTTTAAATATTATTTTTAGTAGATAGCCATATTTGAGTAAATGCTCTGTTTATTTTTAAACAGTATATTTATTTATTCTCATTTACCAGCCTGAATATTTTGAGAAATCTTATTAAAGAAAAAGATGTACCCTCCAGCAGGATTTGAACCTGCATCCCCATTTCCAAGAGAAACTGTCATTAGATCTGACATACTTTAGACCAACTCACCCAGAAAGGGTGTCACTGATCAAGCAAAGTCAAATAATGACATATAAGCATAAAGCATTCCCAGATTCAAGAAAGTTTATATCTGCTCAGATTCACAGAAATATACTGATAAATAGAATCTATAATAATAATTTTTTTTTATATAACTTCTTAACTACCCAATAATTTTAAAAATTTAGGAAAATATTCTCTGCAATCTAATATTTTATCGAATTTTAGGTACTTTGGCTTTAAATGTACTTTGGTTAGCACCTCTTATTTTCTGATAATGTCATGCACGAACATCCATACTTATAAAAATCAGCACATTATAAGTAAAAAAAATAAATGTCAAAATTCTTAAAATATTGCTGTTCAATAACTAACAAAGCTTTTCCGTTTACGATTAGTGAAATTTTAATGAAATTATGATTAGTGAAATAGTGAAATGATTAAATTTACTTTAGTTGCCACCTCTTATTTTCTGATAATGTCGTGTATGGATGTCCATATTTATAAAAATCAGCACATTTATACACACATAAAAGCTTTTCTGATTAAATAATGTCTTGCATTTTTCATTTTATGATTCAGAGCAGATTAACTGGGGTGTTCTGTGTTGTAATAAAAAAAAAAATTGAAAATCAAAAACAAAAATTGATACAGTGGATAAAGGCGTTAGTTAGATCCAGTAACCCAAAGAGTGTGAGTTCAATACCCGATTAAGGCAGGGGAGAACTTGGAAAAGGGAATTAACAAGAGATAACTGATAACTGACATCCATTAAACATGGCACATGGGACTAAAACAGTCTACCCCAGTGAGTGAAATAAAGGGTTCAGTTCGACATTCCAACCACTTGAAGAAGGCCGGAGCATACAATGGCCGAAACTTTGTAATAAATGTGGTGACAAAGATGAGGACAATAGTCCAAATAATGTAAATAGTGTACATAATACCTCATCTCAGAAATATAGAGAGGTACTGAAAAAAAGTTGATTATTGAAATTCTCCAAGTAATTGAATATAAACATTAATCACTACAAAAATGAATTTCTCAAATTTTCATAACATTAAATAAGTTGGGAGAGGGGTAACAGATGTAAAAAATATTTTTACCAAGTGTTTCTAAAAAAAGAAATATTTCTAAAATAATTCATTTGTGAATAAGTCCTGAAAGTTTTATTAAAAACCAACAGTTATTTGATTTTTCCAAGAATTTTCCATTTAATGTGTTTTTCACTGCAAAAAAATGCAAAAATTTCCAATACTAATTTATGGTCACTTGTTTACACAAGAAAAAAGAATTTTAACCAAAATTTTGAAAGTTCTAAAAAGTATTTAAAAATATAATTCAATAATCAAAAAATCCTTTAGTCTTTCCGCTTACAAATAACAAAGATTTTGATGATAAAACTTTGTTTCTATTAAGTTTGGGGCATTTTTTCATCATGCATGCTCATTTTTTAGTGAAATTTTGGAGGTACCTACATTTACATTTTAATTCAATGACAAACCTAAAAATATTTCTACAAAATTTAAAAAAAACATCTTTAGAAAATAATTCTCCAAAAGTTTAATAAAACCATATAATTATTTTAATCTTTAATTTAAAAAAAAAAGACACACTTTTTTTCTTGTCTCAACTTTATGATTTTTTTCTTCAGTCCAGGGTAGGTGTTGTTTATTATAAACTTGTGTGCATTAAATATCGCAGACACATCTAAATCACTCATGCACAACACATACAAATGCATATAATTTACATTTGTGCACGCTGAAAATATGTGACAGGTAGAAAGTTTGCTTTTATAAAATAAATTCAAAATAACTTTTCTGTAATATTCTATAATACAGTGTAACCCGGATATAAGAGAGATTTTATAAGGCCCCAAATAATAGCCAGTGTTAATAAAACAAAGTAAGAGAAACCCGGATATAAGAGACTTCTTCTCCGGTCCTGACAACTCTCTTATATCCGGGTTACACTATATATATATATATATAATATAATATAATAATATTTTTAGTTTTTAAAAATATGATTCCTCCGCTACATAAGAGTCCTCATGTTTCAAAAGCGAGAGCCGAGACCTCTAACATAATTTTTTAAGTTATGTAGAGTTAAGGTGTCTGGACTCGCTTCCTTGTCAAGCGAGAATTTGGCGCACATATATATATATATATATATATATATATATATATATATATATATATATATACACACACACACAATGTAACCCGGATATAAGAGACCCGGATATAAAAGAGATTTTCTCTGGTCCCAAATTAGAGCCTGTGTTAATAAAACGAAATAGACCAAACCCGGATATAAGAAACTTCTTCTCCGGTCCCGACAACTCTTTTATATCCGGGTTACACTGGTTTTTTATATTCA
Source organism: Acanthosepion esculentum (assembly GCA_964036315.1). Taxonomy (NCBI): domain Eukaryota; kingdom Metazoa; phylum Mollusca; class Cephalopoda; order Sepiida; family Sepiidae; genus Acanthosepion; species Acanthosepion esculentum. The sequence goes on from OZ038502.1 coordinate 96,250,680, forward strand.
GTGTATCATTTTGGCAGACATGGACAAATGTGCCAGCAAATAAGCCAAAGTGTTAAAAGAGAGTTTTTCCCTTGACTCTGCTATTATTTTAACTACCTTTGATCTTTGTCAACATGTAGTGTTTTAAAAAGCAATCATTAGAATAAAACCTAAACATATGATGAAAGTGAATTTATACTCTTTATTTTTCTTCTTGAGAATTTACAAAATTAATTTTATATTCACAACATTCTAAAACTCATACAATTAGAATTAATGCCATGCAATATTTATCATTTAACAATTTATAAAGAAATGTGAAAACCTTTTATTCATAAATTTATAAACATTTACTAAATTATTAAAATATATGAACCAAGTAAGGAAATCCTTATTATTTACTATTTTGTAAAGTTTGAATCAATTGGCAATTAGCCAATGTTTTGCCAACCATTCCGATAAATGATATAAATATATAGTGTTTATTATTTTTGTCATCAATTCTCAAAAACAAAGAAAATGTATAAATTCATTTTTATGTTTAAGTTTTATTCCAATTCTAATCATATTTTAAAACAATTAACATTGCCGAAAGGTGTAGGTAGTTAAAATAATAGCAGTGTCAATGGAAAAACTATCATTTTGACAATCTGTTTTGTTACAGGTACAAAGTTTGGTCTGTTTTTTTTTCTCCTAAGAAATGGCTAAAAATCTTTTTTCTCTTGTTTTATATGCAAAGTTAAGAGATACAGTAAGATATATTAGCACAATAAAAAACTTTTTTTCCTATTCCCTGCTCAAATAAGTGTTGTGCCAGTCACAGAGAGGTTTTGTATACCATCAAATATGGTAGTTCCTTTGAATAATACTTTGATGGCTGGTTTAATATAGTCTCTTTTTTTTAAATTGTCTTATTCATTCTTAACTTGCTGGTCTTTCATTTCACTCTGATGCTTTTAGTATACTAATAGTATCGGCTGTAATAGTATTTGAGTTTCTCACATAAAGCATTGTCATGAGTTCTAATTATTGATTTTTAAAACAATAAACATTACCAAAGATTAAAATAGATAAAAAAGTAGTGTCATGTAAAAAAACATCCTTTTGACACTTCATCTTATTGCAGGCATGTTTGTCCATGTTTTTTGTTTGAAATCTCAGTGTAATTTTTTTCTGAATTCATTTAGACACAAGCAACCTGTAACTTTTTTTTTTCTCTAACCATGTCATTGCAAAATGTACGAATTTGTGGAATTGTCCATGTTATTTTAACACCTCTGCTGTGGGAACAATCTATTTTTTACACCCACGTAAAATTAGCTTATCCAATGAAAACTTCATATTTCCGATCTGAGAATTCTAATGGCTTACAGCTCGAAAATTCGAAAGCTCACGTGAACAAAAGTAAATTGCGCCAAAATTCTGTGAGCCGATTTTGATATCCGAGAACTTATAAAAGGAAGATCTTGGACTGACCAAGTCAGTCAGCAGATCGAACACAGAGAGATGCCAAGCAAAACAACGCTACTGAAAACAATAACTTTCCCGCACAAAAAGAACATCACTGACTCAACGACAACTGGCCCGAATAATCCTCTGTGGCCAAGAAAGATTTTCGAACTTTAAACAAACTTTGCTTACCTAAAGTGAACAAGAAAATATTCACTACTATTTAAGTAAAAAATTACGATCGAACTAAAATCTTAACTATAGTTAAGGGTACGCAACTTCAAATGACTTAACCAAAAGAACAGTACGTAAATAATTGCATACACATTCATGTTGAATTGTAAACGAACATTTACCATAAACTCATTCTACCATAACTTTGTAATATTACACGAATATATTGAAACACTTGAACAATCCGGATATTTTAATACAAAACATCATTAAACACACCAACTTTTGATAACACAAAACATCATTGTAAATATTGTTTAATTGTATATAAATGTGTGTTTTATTTGAATTGAATTATTGCCTTGTTGTGTTTCATATGTTAAACATTTTTATTGTTGAGGATGAATGTCAAGAACACACCAGCCTAACAACCAAATCCTACTGATAATTTCCAACACTCGAGTTAAAGAAACTTATTACATTCTACTCGTCGACAACAAATTAAAGTCATAGGTGTATTTAAAGAGCCTTTGTTTTTGTCTTACCTGTTCTATTAATTGTTTCTCCAGATCTGCAATATGTTTCTCCTTGCTCTCAAGCAAACCCTCCAGTTCCTGTATCCGGTTACTTAGGTCCTGGGGTTGACAGTTGATTGCTGCTAACCGTTGTTCCATAAGTTTTAACTGCAAAAGCAAGAAAAAAAAAAATTTTTTTTACAAATACAAATTTACAAATTCTAGCCAAATGTTTGTCCTACGAAAAGAGAATTCTTTTGCCTCTCAAAAACGTCTGTATAGACAACATCTGCCACCAAAACCCCTACTTTCTAAAGTTTTTTTTTTATCATTCTGCTAAAACCACTTGGATTTATCTAGACTGTACAGAACTACATAGAGCAGACCATAAGAGAAACATTTGAATCATTTTCCAATGTTTATCTATATATATATAAAACAGAGGATATCTGTGTGATTACTTTTTTCACTCGAGACCCATCCAACCGATTTTGATCAAACTTGGCACATACATTATACAACATAAGAGATAGGTTCTTAGCATACAATATCGATAATTATTTAAAAACAATAATCAATAAAGCCAATCAAGAACTGATAAATTCAACATTTTCTTCCAGTTACATTCAAATTTGGTATGTAGGTTACTAACATCATGACGAGCCCAACAATACCTCATTTTATTTCTACACCACTGTGTTTAGTGAAAGACTGCAAAAAACAAAAAATTGATTTCAACACAAATTTTAAACTAAAAACTCTCAATTTTCAAGCAATCTAATACAAACTTCACTCAATTGTAGACAACAATAAGTTGATTGTTTAACAGTCATTTAACTTGATGATTGCGTCTACCCATATAGTGAAAACACGCATAAAGAGCAAAAAATGGCGATTTTTACTTGTTTCTTGCTTATTTTTGTTGATCTTTCAACCAATTTTCATCAAACTTAAGAATTGCTTTATAAATATATTTTCTTTCACATCCCTGGTAACACACTGACAAACTGAATTTGAAAAACACCAAAATAATTGTGGGTTGAAGTTGGTCTTCATGTTGCCTGTTTTACCCCTCCATATCCTCAGTTAACTTTGATTGATTAAATACAGACTACATCTATTATATCAGTAACGTTTTTTAATGAAAGTACTTTAAAGTAACTGAAGAAGATAGACTCTGTTACATTTAAATATGATGCTGTTTTTGCTCCATTTTAATTGAACGCTTTTCCTGATCGACCAGCTGGGTATGACTGCTAGTTTGTAATATAACATCTTTGCTCCCATCAGACCTTTTCTAAGAAGGAATATGTTTGTTTTGTCAGAATAGATGTCAATAGTTTACAAGTAGTGGAAAGACATGTAACTGATCTGTAGTCTTTGGGGGGGGGGCATTTTTGTCACCATTCTTGGGTAGATGAAGATAATTCCTTTGATTACCAATGCCAGAATTTCAGTAGGATCATTGACCATTTTTTGAAATTCTTTGACTAGATTTTTGTGTACTGTATTTAGATAATAGAGACAAAAGTTAAGAATTTTATCTATTCCTCGAGATTTCCACTTGTGTAATTTTTTTCAGTGCTAATTTGTTTAATTTAGTATTTAAAAAAAACTTTACTAGATTATTTAAATAAGTGAAAAATTAGTAGGTTTGCTGAATTTATAATAATAACTAGCAGCCATACCCAGCTGGTCAATCAGAAAAAGCATTCAATTAAAATGGAGCAAAAGCAGCATCTTGTTTAGATCTAACAGAGTCTGTTGTCATCTATTCTGGCAAAACAAACATATTTCTTCTTAGAAAAAATGACATACTATCTCTTGAACAAAAAGGGTGCAAATATGGCTCTTACATATATAAAGACCAATTACTTATTAATAGGGTGATCTTAGAAAACTGCTTCAATACAAAGAAAAATTTCAGTACTGCCTGGATAGATTACCATAAGGCATTCGATAGTGTACACCATTCCTGGATCTTAAAGTTTTTAAATATATACAAGGTATCAATATAGAAAACAACACTTCGACTCAATCATATAAATGGAGTCTATAAGTCTGGTGAAATAAACATCAACAGAGGAATATTTCAAGGTGACTCTTTGTCTCTCTTACTATTTTGTATATTCCCAATAGCAGCAAACATAAGAGGGGGGAATATGACTAAAAGATATCTCAAAATAAATATGCTATCTATTTTACATGAATGACTTAAAGCTGTATGCAAAGAATGCTAGTGAGCTGAAATTTCTCCTGAAAAATGTTTCAGTGATAACATTGGAATGGAATTCAATTTGGATAAATGTGCCATAGCCACGATTTTACAAGAATCACTACAACAAACCTCCCCTGTTAGCTTAGACTCTGGGGTAATAATCAAAGATTTAGAGTAAGAAGAAGCTTATAAGTAGTTTGGTGTAAATGAAAATGAAGGTATTCACCATAAAAAATAAAAGAAATAGTACAAAAAGAATACTATAGAATGGTGCAACTGATACTAAGAACCGAGTTGAATTCTCAGAATTATGGCAATTAACAGCCTTGCCAACCCAGTGGTTCAATATAATTTCAACATCTTAAACTGAACTCTAAATGATATTAGACAAATGAATTCTAAGACAAGAAAGCTTCTTTCTAAGCATAACATACGTCCTCCAAGGGCTACTGCAGACCATCTATACATAGCCTGTAAAGAAAGTGGAATAGGTCTTATTCAGCTAGAATTGTCATACAAAACAACAACAACTATTGGTTTACTAACATACATGGAAACAACAAAGGAGTGGATGATACAATTAGTCAAAGAATATGAAAACAGAAAAAAATATTCAATCATGAAAGATGGTTGTAAATACAAACAAGATTTACATTTAGTAGATTCTGTAGAAAACCAAAACAAAAGCCAACAACCAACTGTTGCAGCAAAAATTATGAAAAAGAAAGCCAAGGATAAAGCTCTTGAACAGATGAAACCATGCTGGCAAGACAAACCTCTTCCTGGCCAATATCCAGAACATGCTAATCAAGCTGATATTGATAAAGTTAACACACATCAATGGTTACAAGCATCTGGATTAAAGGCTAAAATGGAAGGTTTTATTCTTGCAGCACAAGACCAGAATCTTTTCACTACAAACTTTGAGGTAAATCTCATACATAATTGTATGGAGCCAAAAATCAGGAAATAATAGATCATCTAATCTCAGGATGTTCTGTACTTTTGCCAAATGAATATAAAAATTGTCATGATAGAGTGGGCAATATTTACACTGGACAATGTGCAAATACTTTGGAAAAGATGTTAAGAGATGTTGGTATGAGCATCACACAGCACCAGTTACAGAAATAGAAGACATCACAATTTTATGGGATTACACCATCTTTACAGGGTGGAAGATTGAAACAAATAGGCCAGACATAATTGCCAAAAAAACGAAAAGAAAAAACTTGCCTGCTAATTGATATGGCTTGCCCAGTGGACTGTAACATAGCAACCAAAGAATTTGAAAAACTATCAAAGTACAAAGATCTGAAAATTGAAATAGGAAAAAAGTGGAAATTGTAAACAAGAATAGTAACAGTCATGGTAGGTGCACTTGAAATGATAAAAAGTGAAAGACAACAGCACATTAAAAAAAATCCTGAATATCCCAGCTTTAGGGAAATACAAAAAATTGTCTTGATAAGTACAGCCCACACACTAAGAACTTTGTACATGTAATGCTAATGATATTATGGGAGTTAGAAAAACAAAACATGAAATTTAGCCATAACAACACACCACTATCTGATGTAGGTCTATTCACAGACTTGGTGGGTAGTGTGACCATAGCAGAAATCGAAATATGATGATGATGAATATTAATAAATTCAACAAATGTTTTTGAACAGCAAACCTTATATTCTGGTTTTTCACATGTTTTTGAACAGCAAACCTTATATTCTGGTTTTTCACATGTTTTTGAACAGCAAACCATATATTCTGGTTTTTCACATGTTTTTGAACAGCAAACCATATATTCTGGTTTTTCACATGTTTTTGAACAGCAAACCATATATTCTGGTTTTTCACATGTTTTTGAACAGCAAACCATATATTCTGGTTTTTCACATGTTTTTGAACAGCAAACCATATATTCTGGTTTTTCACATGTTTTTGAACAGCAAACCATATATTCTGGTTTTTCACATGTTTTTGAACAGCAAACCATATATTCTGGTTTTTCACATGTTTTTGAACAGCAAACCATATATTCTGGTTTTTCACATGTTTTTGAACAGCAAACCATATATTCTGGTTTTTCACATGTTTTTGAACAGCAAACCATATATTCTGGTTTTTCACATGTTTTTGAACAGCAAACCATATATTCTGGTTTTTCACATGTTTTTGAACAGCAAACCATATATTCTGGTTTTTCACATGTTTTTGAACAGCAAACCATATATTCTGGTTTTTCACATGTTTTTGAACAGCAAACCATATATTCTGGTTTTTCACATGTTTTTGAACAGCAAACCATATATTCTGGTTTTTCACATGTTTTTGAACAGCAAACCATATATTCTGGTTTTTCACATGTTTTTGAACAGCAAACCATATATTCTGGTTTTTCACATGTTTTTGAACAGCAAACCATATATTCTGGTTTTTCACATGTTTTTGAACAGCAAACCATATATTCTGGTTTTTCACATGTTTTTGAACAGCAAACCATATATTCTGGTTTTTCACATGTTTTTGAACAGCAAACCATATATTCTGGTTTTTCACATGTTTTTGAACAGCAAACCATATATTCTGGTTTTTCACATGTTTTTGAACAGCAAACCATATATTCTGGTTTTTCACATGTTTTTGAACAGCAAACCTTATATTCTGGTTTTTCACATGTTTTTGAACAGCAAACCATATATTCTGGTTTTTCACATGTTTTTGAACAGCAAACCATATATTCTGGTTTTTCACATGTTTTTGAACAGCAAACCATATATTCTGGTTTTTCACATGTTTTTGAACAGCAAACCATATATTCTGGTTTTTCACATGTTTTTGAACAGCAAACCATATATTCTGGTTTTTCACATGTTTTTGAACAGCAAACCATATATTCTGGTTTTTCACATGTTTTTGAACAGCAAACCATATATTCTGGTTTTTCACATGTTTTTGAACAGCAAACCATATATTCTGGTTTTTCACATGTTTTTGAACAGCAAACCATATATTCTGGTTTTTCACATGTTTTTGAACAGCAAACCATATATTCTGGTTTTTCACATGTTTTTGAACAGCAAACCATATATTCTGGTTTTTCACATGTTTTTGAACAGCAAACCATATATTCTGGTTTTTCACATGTTTTTGAACAGCAAACCATATATTCTGGTTTTTCACATGTTTTTGAACAGCAAACCTTATATTCTGGTTTTTCACATGTTTTTGAACAGCAAACCATATATTCTGGTTTTTCACATGTTTTTGAACAGCAAATCTTATATTCTGGTTTTTCACATGTTTTTGAACAGCAAACCATATATTCTGGTTTTTCACATGTTTTTGAACAGCAAACCATATATTCTGGTTTTTCACATGTTTTTGAACAGCAAACCATATATTCTGGTTTTTCACATGTTTTTGAACAGTAAACCATATATTCTGGTTTTTCACATGTTTTTGAACAGCAAACCATATATTCTGGTTTTTCACATGTTTTTGAACAGCAAACCATATATTCTGGTTTTTCACATGTTTTTGAACAGCAAACCATATATTCTGGTTTTTCACATGTTTTTGAACAGCAAACCATATATTCTGGTTTTTCACATGTTTTTGAACAGCAAACCATATATTCTGGTTTTTCACATGTTTTTGAACAGCAAACCATATATTCTGGTTTTTCACATGTTTTTGAACAGCAAACCTTATATTTTGGTTTTTCACATGTTTTTGAACAGCAAATCTTATATTTTGGTTTTTCACATGTTTTTGAACAGCAAACCTTATATTTTGGTTTTTCACATGTTTTTGAACAGCAAACCTTATATTCTGGTTTTTCACATGTTTTTGAACAGCAAATCTTATATTCTGGTTTTTCAAATGTTTAAATAATGTATCAAATTTAAAAAAAAATCAAATTAAACAATTTTCTTTCTTATTTAAATATTTACATAAACATTTATCATCTATATTTGACTAATTTTTGGCATTGAGAAATGTCAGATGATAACAAATGCTTATTATGAATGATATAGGTTTTCTAGCTTACAAATGAATTTTGACAAGACAGATATAAATTCTTTCTACAGGAAGAGTATGAATTAAAAACAAGTTTTATTAACAGAAATATAATATATATATTTATAAATTGCTTTTTTAAAAATTTGATGGCAAAAATACAGATGAAATATTGAAATAAGAATTTAAATTCATATTTTAATATTTCATCTGTATTTTTGCCATACAAATTTGATATTACTGCTGAGGTTGTCAATGCCATTTGTTTGTAGTATATATAAAAACACTTATTACTTTCATTATATGTGAGTTGAAGGCACTTGCCATGGTGTAATGGTTAGCAAGATTGTCTCACTAAATCAAATATGTCTGAATAGTGAATTCGATCCTTACTGGTTGTCCCATACTTTCGGCCTTGTGCCACATCTAAGCTACACTTAGAGAATGACAATTATATGCTGGATTATTAAGTTCAACTGATGACACACAGACAAAATTTTGCCTTAGACAAATTTATTAGACAAACTTAAAAATACAAAAATAATCAAATATGGTGTTTTAAAATGTTATTAACTTGCGCTCTCAAAGAGGCTCTTTGTGTTGAATGTCAGTTGGGACACAAGATCACCCGAGGCCACAAGTGAACTCGTACAATACATTGCTAAAGATGGTCCCCATTCCTTGTACTACTCCAGAAAGTACCCGACTCCTGTTGCTATGTTCCATCTTTACAAGAGTCAGATTAGACCAAAAATGGTATACTGCTGCCATATCTGGGCCAGACCTGCTCAATCATCTCTTTCCAGCCTATACAGAGTTTAAGATAATCACAAAGCCTTGTGGGTGATGACTTATTTTCCACTCAACAACCCCTTTCCCTTTTGGGTGAGTCAGCATCATAAGTCTATCTCTACTGTTTGGTTCTTCAATGGCAAATGTTCCTTTGGGCCATCAGCTCAGACCTTTACAGCCAAAAGACCCCCTTGCTATATCAACAGGGTTGAATTACAGTCATCCTGCAGACATTCCTTTGGTAAGAAGAGCATTCAACTTTCTTCCCGAAAGCTGCTACTTTGGGAAACAGACTCCTGCGTGGCTGCTCCCCTCAATATTACAACCACACACTCTTCAAGTATCAGGTCAACCATTATCTATCTGCCATACCATCATAATCTTCGCTTACTACTTCATCTTCTTACATTAATATCATACACCACATTCTCTTGAGCTTCCAACCATATCATGTTGAACAACACTTTCCATATGATCACTAAAGTTAAGCAACATCGAGCCTGGTCAGTATGTATTCCATAATTGGAAATATTAGGTACTGTAAGCATGGATGTGCAGGTGGTGTAATAGATAATGGCTTAGGATTGGTAATTGGAGAGCAGTGTTCCAATTCCAGTTGGGTTTGTTATATTCAATTATGCACACATACCCTTACTACTTCCTCCTCTTACATTCATATCACACATCTCATTCAGTAATCCTCTGTCTTGAGTGGCTCTTGGTCCTTGTATATGCTTGAAAGCATTTTAGAAATTGTAAACAAGGGAAATATCATCTAAGTCTAAACACATTCATCAGTTTCATGCTGAATACAGTGGAAAAATCAAAATTCTGGCTGAAAATGGTATCTTAAAATATACAGACTTAAAAAGAGAATAAGAAATTTTATTTAAAAATCAAAGCAAGAAATAAGATCTTTGGTAATGTTTGTACCAAAATTGGAACTGTATATTTGATATTTTTTGTCCTATTAAATATGATTCTAATTAAAGAAGAGAAGGAAAAATTCAATGAAGAATTTTTTAAAAATTCAAAAAGAAAGAAAAAAGAATAAAGATAACAACAAAAAGAAAGAAATTAAAGTTAAAAATAAAAAAGTGTGAAGGAATAAAAATACAAAAAGAAATTTTAAAAAAAAGAAATAAAGGTGAAAAAAAACTAAAGAGAAAGAAAAAGACAAATGACTGAAAAGAAAAAGGGAATTAGAAAAGAAACAAGAAGAAAAAAATTGAAGGAAAAAGAAATGAAGAAAAGATATAAACAAAAAAGAAAGAAAGAAAAATGAAAGGGAAGAAGAAAAATGTAAAAATAAAACCTAAGAATGTAAAAAGAAGAAAGAAAAGAAATATAAAGGAAGAAAGAAAAAAGAAAAAGAAAGAAAAAGAATAAATGTAAGAAAGAGGAAGGAAGGAAAGAATGCCAAGAAGAAGAAGGAAAAAAAAGAAAGAAAACAGAAATGATTAAGGTGAAAGAAGAAAAAGAAATGAAAAATGCAAAAAAGAAAAATGGTGAAGTAAAATGAAGGATGGAAAAAAAATGAAGAAAGAAAAAAGAAAGAAAGCAAAAGAAAAAGGAAGGAAGGACAAGAAATGTAGAAGGAAAAATGTAAGGAAGAATGAAGGAAGGGAAAAATGAAAAAGGAAAAAAGAAAGAAAGCAAAGGAAAAAAGAAGGAAAGACAACAAATGAAGAAGGAATAATGGAAGAAAGATTGCAAAGGAAGAATGAAGAAAAAGAAATGAACAATGTAAAAAAAATGAAATAAAGCAAGCAAAGAATGGAAGAAATGAATGAAGAAAAATAGGAACTTTTAAGAAATAAGAAATGAAGGAGATAAAGAAAAAGAAGTAAAAGAGGAGAGAAAGGAAAGAAGAAGGAAATAAGAAATGAAACGAATTAGGCAAAGAAATATCTGTAAAATATCACGGAAGCAAAGAAGGAAATTGCATCCAAAATATACAAAAAGGAAAACGGGTAGAAATATCCAGTTTCTTTTAGTGTTCTGCTTTCGTTTTCTTAAAAATATCTCAGCAATGCTGACTGTTTTATTCTAAGACTGTTAGTGCATGAAAGAGACTCTTCTTTGGTTTTGTATTTTTGGTGGTACCAAGGGCTTCTGTGGAGTTAAGCACAATTGAGAGGAATATCTCTGAGAATGGCGACATGAAGATAGCTGAATGCAACAATCAAACTAAAAGCCATTCCTAGAGCCTAGCATGAGCCAAATATAACTAATAGAAGAAAAAAGATCTTTAAGTGCCTCTTTAGAGAATGGAGTACAGAAAGTCTCACACATATAAGTGTATGCCATTATAAAGGATTTGAATTCAAAAAGGTGCAAGAGTATTATGTGAGTGTGTGTGTGTGTGTGTGTGTGTGTGCATTTAGGAAGCAATCCTTCTTTTATAGATGTTACATTAAAGATGACTGACAAGGCATTGGGATTAAGGTTTTTATTATATCTTTCTTGTATTAGTACAAGTGAATTCTTTTTGGACATAGAGTGTGTAAGAACTGTTCAAATGATCTGACTAATATATTATCCATGATCAAGGATGCTCTTTAATTGACTGGATATATATATATATATATATTATATATATATATATATATACAAATCATCAGTTACCAACCATCATCTAAGGAAGTACAATCATAGTATTGAAATACAAACACTTTTGTGTAGCGATTTAAAATGTTTTATATTATAATCTCTTATAATATATATATATATATATATATATATATATATATATATATATACACTAAAGGTATTAAATTCATTGGTATATAATCCAAGTGGATCCTAGTAATATAAAATATTAAAACTGATACCCAAAAAGAGCTCAATGTATTGATCAATACAGAGCAAAAATTGATACAAAATGAAATCCAAAATCACCTCGTATAGGGAATAAGCTTATTTTGACCAAGAAAATATAATTCATTAGTCTTATTCAACCCCAGAATATTGTGTATTAATATATATATATATATATATATATATATATATATATATTATAATGAAACAGAAAAAAAATTTATACATGCATATAAAATTGCACATACATATAAATATATTTCTTTCACAAGTGTTATAAATACAGTGCTCAATGTAATAAGACAGAGCTGTAAGTATATATAAGTGGATATACATAATATCCAACGTCAATAGCACTTAACAAGGGGGGGCATACTAATTATAAACAAGATGAAAATACACTAAAAAAATTAGTAAATACTAACATATCTACAACAGATCCTCACAAAAAAAATTAGGTTAATCCTATACTACACTAAATCTAGTATATCCAACTTAATTATTTCCCCACTCCCCATTAGCGATTTGCAAAAAGACAACATAGTTTTCAAATTCAAGTGCCCTTTGAGAGATTGTATCTCCAATGGATTAAATAATATTTATGTTGGTCACACCACAAACTCACTTTCACGACATTTGACACTACATTTGAATGATAACTAACATTTTTAGGCATTTAAAACAACATGCCTGACCACGGAATCAATTCCGGAAAATCCTTGTTCACAACACAACTATACTTAAACATGAAAACAATAAACAAAAACTAAAAATTCTTGGAGCTATATACATAAAACAGTTGAAACCTAACCTGAACAAAATAAACTATGAAATCTCCACAAATATTCTTAAATGCCTATAATTTATAACAGAAGCCATTGGTTTATACCAACGGCTTCCCATACTTAATACTTCTTGTTTTTCACTCTCACATGGTCATGCAGGACATCACAAGCTGCGGCGCAATTTTTGCTTCCATGTCTCATATATACGAGTTTGTCATTACTATGAAATTTTTCATGCAGCAAGGGCAGACTATCATTGTTGTTTCGTCCATGTGTTGTTTGATATATTGAAATTGTCATCTTCGATAATGGCTTATGTAAGCTGAAAGCTTAGATAGGATTAAAAAACATCTATTAATATGGTGATTTCCTTTCGTTTTTCAATGATAATAAGAAAGGAACTTACTTTAAAATGAATAGACAAAACTTGTCTATATTATTTAATGAAACATGCATTAATGAAAAATTGATGCTGAAATATACACAACATATATATATGTTTCTGTGTGTATGTGAATAAAGACAAAAGGAAAATATGTTTTGTCATCTGATGAACTTTATCAAGACAAATATTAGGATTTCATTTTGCAACAAATATTCATAAGCAGATGTAAAAATGTTTTCAGTTTTTAGAAATTTAAATTTAAGAACACTCATAAACAGGCACTTGTTTCGATCTTTATACATATTATGTATATAAATGTCTATATGGGTCTCATGGAAAATGAACGTTCTAACCACTTGACCCTGAGCTCATACATACGTAGAAATATACATATATGTATATATGGGGTCAAATATAGATCAGAAACCAACAGCATGATAGGATAAAGAAGAAATAGGAAATTTTTATCAATCTGATAACTGATTGATGAATGTTTCCTATTTTTTATTTATCCTATGTTGATGTGCAAGGATGTAGAAATAATTTTTTTTGTGCCCAATGGCTACGTAAGTGAATAAGAATTTTATATATATCTATGTATGGGGTAAACTTGGTTCCATAGCCATCTGTATACGGCCAGCATAAGAGATTGAAAACCTTTACAAGAAATGCCTGGAGGCATGCTGTTCATTCTGTTCATGGCAGATTTTTGCACCAATCATTTATCAGCATTTCCCCAAAACATGGATAGTCGTGCACAAGCTTTCAACATTTTAATCAATTCTCTGTCAAGATAGTTCAGAAGTTTCTTTTGTTTTCCATCCTTCCTGCCTTGTTGAGGTTCAAAGATAAAATTCTGAAAAACCAGAATTCTAATGACGTCCTCCTGCTAACTGCCATATTGAACACACTTCAAGATAATGTATGTGGTGTAAAGGTCGAATCAAGTGCCTGTTATCTTTTGAGACAGGTTGAAATCTACAATGAAACCAATGCACATCAGTTTTATATACGTATATTGGATTGGAAGCAAAGTTTCTTCACAACTTTATATATATTTTTATTAAAAGTTTATCAGACAACAAAACACACTGACAGATAATTTTCCTTTTGTCTTTATTCATATATATAAGTTTTATTAAATTCAACCATATAGTTTAGTCTGATTAAATTTTATTATATTTTTCTAATTCTTGAATAAGATGTTATACATCCAACTCAAAATTGTTCAAAGTTCATGTCTTTGTCCTGTTTTTGTTGGAGTATGACCATGACAGTCATTAGCAAGAACTGGGTGTTGTCAGTTTGGCAGACAAGATTTTGTTGGCTACATCCTTGCCTTTTTTAAATGCTACAATTTAGTCACTTTCCTTTATGAGGCATTAAATTACATCACTTATCATCTTCCATAATTTACTTCGATTTTCTTTCAGCCTGAAGTATATTATGTCCATTTTCCATGTGACCCATATATACATATATGTATATTTCTACGTATGTATGAGCTCAGGGTCAAGTGGTCAGAACGTTCATTTTCCATAAGACCCAAGGGTTTGAATCACTTACTCTGGTCAAATTTTTAAGAAAGTGATTTCTTCATATCAGCCTGGGGAGGCAATTTCAATTTGCAACACCACTGGAAACCATACCCCACAGGTTGACCCATGCCTTGCAAGTGACAACTGAACTGTTTGGAGGCCATCAATGATTGTGCTGGCACAAAGGCACAAGTCATAGTGACTGAGGGCTATGTTCAAGCTATTGATCATGCCAGATGATGCACTCTCTCCTCTTGTAACTAAGGTAAACTGAGCATAATTACAGTATAAACCACAGGTGGGCTCTCTGTTGAAAGAACATGAATGTGCCTGGGCAGCCATCTGCAACAAGGATTGGCTAGCTGCCCTAACAGGTGGATGTACTCAGAAATGTGTAACTGGCCATCATATTTCTATAATATTAAACAACCACGCACAATATCAGAGATATAATTGCATTTCATTACTG
Organism: Acanthosepion esculentum; assembly: GCA_964036315.1. Classification (NCBI taxonomy): domain Eukaryota; kingdom Metazoa; phylum Mollusca; class Cephalopoda; order Sepiida; family Sepiidae; genus Acanthosepion; species Acanthosepion esculentum. The sequence continues at coordinate 96,265,827 of OZ038502.1, forward strand.
TACAGATAAGCGTTACTTACAAGGAGGCGTATTATCATCTGACATGAAGAAGCAAATCAGAATTGTATTTTTGCTGTTAAACAAGAAAAACTTCAAAATTAAATTTACTTTCTTAGCAAAGTGAGGTGACAAAATAAATCTGATACGTAAATAGGCATTGCAGATTCCGTTCTATTGAGTGAATAATTTCTATGCTGTATGCTGACCTTGAAGGAGAATTCTGATATGTCTCTTAATTGCATGTTTAAAAGGAAAGAAGAAAAAAAGGAGAAATAGGAGGAAGAGAAGGGCAAGGAAAGACATCAAAAAGAAAGAAAAGGGGGAGAAATAGGAAAAGAACAAAACCTTCAAAAGGGAAGGAAGGAAGAGAGAAAGAAAAAAGAATGTGCAATAAAACTAATGAAAGAATGTGAAAGAATTGAAGAATAGACAAAGGAAAATGTGGAATAGAGAAAAAGTAAGGAAATGAAAAAAAGAGATAAAGAAAAAAGAAAGAAAATGAAAAGAAAAATAAAGGAAGGAAGGAAAAAGAAAAAGAAAGATAGAGAAAAAGGGAAAGAGGAAGGAAAAAAGAAAGAAAACAAGGCAAAAGAAAAGAAGGAAGAAAAAAGGCAATAAAGAAATAAAAAGGGAGAGTGAAAGGAAGGAAGGAAAATAGAAAAAGGAAGTAAAATGAAAAGAAAGAAAGGGAAAAAGAAAGAAAAAGAAAGGTAAAAGAAAGAAAAAAAAAGAAAGAGAAAGAAAGGAAAAAACAAAGAAAGAGAAAGAAAGAAAGAAAGGAAAAAGAAAGAAAGGAAGGAAAAAGAAAGAAAGGAAGGAAAAAGAAAGAAAGGAAGGAAAAAGAAAGAAAGGAAGGAAAAAGAAAGAAAGGAAGGAAAAAGAAAGAAAGGAAGGAAAAAGAAAGAAAGGAAGGAAAAAGAAAGAAAGGAGGGAAAAAGAAAGAAAGGAAGGGAAAAAGAAAGCGCAAAATGACAAACGTATAAGTAAAAAGTCTGACAAATCAGAAACAAATTTTTACTCCACCCAAATGTCCCAAGTCTTATACTCTTTCTCTGATAATCAAAACCAGAATATATATATATATATATATTCTGGTTTTGATAGAGATATATATATATATATATATATATATATATATATATATATATATATGAAAACCAATTTTTTATAAAAAAAAATAAATAATTTTGAACATTCCTTCCTCCTTGGGGATAAGTTTGGTTTTCAGTTGCTGTCTGCTATTCAGAAACATTTTTAAATAATTTCACAAGAGTTGGCACCATTCACAGAAAAGTCTGCAAGAGAACTAACGAAATACAAACAACAAATATGACAATAGCGCTACTAAAGGTATTCTCCCCATGATTTTAAGAGGGAGATAATGGTTCAACCATCCATTTCATCATTGGCTAGACTGACACTTAGCCAAAGGCCTTCTCTCTTGGACACTTCTCTTACTTAAACGGAAACTGTTCAGTCATTGCAACTATTGCCTATTACATGTGGTCACTAATTAGATTATCCATTCAGTGTAAAATATAACCATCCATGAGGCTTGGAGTGAAAATTGTCTTATTCATACACAGATGCCGACACTCTTTAAACACAGTACCAATGAGAGATTGCTGATACTCAATGAAGCATTCACCAAAATATAGCTTCTATAGATAATGCTTGTCAACAATGACCATTTCCTGGTGACTGGATGAATGGCATCATGACCTCACATTAACAAGATTTACAAAAATCACAAGAGTAGAAAAACCAAAAAGATTGAACTCATGACCAACAGCTAACAGATCAATTGCTCCACAGCAAGGCACTCAAAAGTTTCTTCACTCAGCTGAGTATGTCACAAGGCCAGAAGTGGAGAGAACCCAGTGAGGATCGACTTCGTTTTGGACCGGAAAATTTTTGATGGCAACAAAACAAAAATAAGAATAATCAAGAATTTCTAAAGAATTAATGGATTTGATTTATAATCCGACATTGTTTCTTATTATTTTGAACCATTATATCGAGTTGATAACCATGTTTTGAATAGACATCATTGTTTATAAAAGAGTGTGCGTGTGTAGGATATGTAATAGTATCTGGTACAAAAATGAAGATAATGAAACAAAGTGGAAAATATATAAAATGAAGCATTTCCCTGAGAGCGTCTGCTCCCTTTGCTTTCTTCAAGTTAGAATGAAAGAAAGACAAAAGGGTATGTAAAGAAAATTTTGTTAGGATCACTGAGCATCAGTGGAGACCATAAATCAAATTACCTTATCACATCTTATGACCAGACCCCAGAGTGTGTCTGTTTGCTATATATATATATATATATATATATATATATATATATATATAGTTGTATATTTAGGCAGTAATCCTTCTTTTATGCAAGTTTCATTAAAAACGACAGACAAGGTACTACAGTTAAGTTTTTTATTTAATTTTTCTTGTGTACGAACAAGAGCTTTCTTTGCTGGACAAAGGGTGTGTAAGAACTGTCCAAATGTTTTATTTTTCCGAGCGCTTTCGGCTATACCTTTAGCCATTACCAAGGATGATTTGATTTTTCAGCTTAATTGAGTGTGTGCATTATGTATATATCTTAGTGTGTAGTAGGGGTGTTTTAATTTCCAAATACGGTTAGCACGTTGTGGCTTTGTTCGTAGTTAATATTGTTGAGGGTAGGCTTTTTCTTTTTTATTATTAAAGCCTCCATTATTTTAACCTTTTTTTACAGGTGGAAGCAATTAATATATTTGTGTTTTCTACTAGTATATTTCTAATGGAGTCTGGTCAATTTTTGTGTGTTTTTAAATGAGTTCTAATGGAGCTGTGATCGGATAGGTGTAACGTAAGACGTCTGGATTTCCATTAGAAATATACTAGTAGAAAACACAAATATATTAATTGCTTCTACCTGTAAAAAAAGGTTAAAAATAATGGAGGCTTTAATAATAAAAAAGAAAAAGCCTACCCTCAACAATATATATATATATATATATATATATATATATATATATATATATATATATATATATCTATCTCCAAGTATATATATATTAATGATGAACATGTAATTTTTTGTTTATGATCAATTTCATCACAATTCTCTTAAGCTTGGAGAATAATTATACATTCTTACTGCTCAAAGCAGAGTTTAATAGTTTTATAAAAATCTCAGAAAATTCCAGCAAGATATCTCCAATCAATTCTAGGATACAACAGTTTAATCTAAGAAATGGATAATTTTCCTATTACACCCAGTGTGTGTGTGTGCGTGTTTATATAATAAAATATACTTTTAAGGTATACTATATGTTGTATTGTCGAGGTGAATGATACACACAGAAGAATGAGTGCTTAATATACAGTGTAACCCGGATATAAGAGACCCGGATATAAGAGACACAGATATAAGAGACCCGGATATAAGAGAGATTTTCTCTGGTCCAAATTAGAGCCATACTTACCTAAACAAAATAGACCAAACCCGGATATAAAAGAAACCCGGATATAAGAGACCCGGATATAAGATACTTCATCTCCGGTCCCGACAACTCTCTTATATCCGGGTTACACTGTATATATTCAGCACCAGTATCTGGTGCTAATGGATACAAACAAAAAACACAGAACAACAAGTTACAAAACAATTAAAAAGACAACTTACAAGAATAAAGGAGGGTCAAATGCTGTATAGCCAAATGAATTAAGATCAGTTCAAATATTAATCAGCTTAGTATCAACTTCTTAATCAACTGTTGTAGTCCTTAATCATAGACTATTTAAGGCCTATGAGCCAGGCCATCTGGTCGAGTGTTGAAGGAGTGTTAGCTACTCTACAATGCTTTATTTATGGGTTAAAGAGCAGGGCATGTTTAAATATCAAAGTGGACATTAGGGTCAACACCCAGAGGCGACAGCTAAACACAATCATCAAGCTATATTCATCGTGTTTTATTATAACTTTCATGGAATTTTTTGAATTCTAAAGAATGTCTACAAATGTCATGTTCATCGCATAAGAATGGTCCATCTAATCTCACAGATTATCAAAGTATGATGGATTCTTCATGACATTTCTCAAGAAATTTCTCTTACTTGGAAGTGCCTAATTGCTTTCCATAAACTGGATTAGTTTCAGCAGCAGAGTGTTAAACAAGACCTGACCTTTAAGGAAACATGGATTCAGGTTCTTCTCAAGACCATTAATGTCAAATGAATACAAACTACCTCAGCAAAATTTCATTTTCTTAGGTCTTAGCTATTATGGCAAGTTCTTCACCTCCAAGAACTGCAACCGTCATTCTAATTACATTTGTTGCTTCTCTTTTCTTTATGTGCCTTGTCCTCTCAGGACATAGTCGATCATGGTCCTCCAGAACTTCCTTTTTCCTTTGTAGCTGTTAATAAATTTTATCTTTTAGCTATCTCTACTAAACCTTGTACTGTCATCCATTTACTCAAGCTATATTATGCATTGTTTTCCTCTGTCCCTCTTGCCTTCAATCTGTCCTGTGAGTAACAAATTTTCCAAACCCTCTTTCCCCATTATGTAGCCGAGGAATTTCAGCTGTCTCTTCCTGATGTTAAGTATAAGTTTCATTTTCGCTTCTATTTCGTGTGTATATATATATATATATATAAATTATATATATATATAATATGAGTCTATATATATAAATTATATATATATATGTCTATATATATATATATAAATTATATATATATATATATATATATATATATATATATAATATGTGTCTATATATATATATATATAAATTATATATATATATATATATATATAATATGTGTCTATATATATATATATAAATTATATATATATATATATATGTCTATATATATAAATTACATATATATATAAATTATATATATATATGTGTCTATATATATATATATATATATATATAAAATATGTGTCTGTATATATATATATAAATTATATATATATGTGTCTATATATATATATATATATATATATACAGAAATTATATATAATATGTATATATATATATATATAAATTATATATAATATATATATATATATATATATATATATATATATATATAAATTATATATATATATATATATATATATATATATATATATATATATATATATATATATAAATTACATATATATATATATATAATATGTATATATATATATATATATATATATAAAAATAATATATCAATTTTTAACACACAACGTTAAACATGCGATACCCTGTCTCTATCAGCTACCGACCAGTGGTGATCTCACGGTTTTGGTGGCTATGGCAGCACCACCACCCCAGCTGCCACCAGCAGCATTTGCCACCAGGCAGGGTATGAAGAAAAGCTAATTGATCGTACCTCTTTGTAAATTCTCGTAATGAAATAAATAATACGATTATTACTCTTCGCCGCTTCTATTCGTAATGAAAGTTCCTGAATGTGTTTGCCGTTATTGACGTACTCGTAAAAACCGTTATAGACGACTAGACAAATATTCCACTCGTGCATGTTAGGTTGTGATGTTGCGTGCATAATATTTCAGTAATATTTGTTCTATCATAACTTTCCTTTCTGGATTTTTTGTCGATTTGTGTGTGTGTATATATTTATAAATAAATTATATATATATATATATAAATAAATTATATATATATATATATAAATAAATTATATATATATTATATATATATATTATATATATATATATATATATATATATTATATATATATATATATATATTATATATATATATATATATATATTATATATATATATATATATATATTATATATATATATATATATATATTATATATATATATATATATATTATATATATATATATATATATTATATATATATATATATATATATATATATTATATATATATATATATATATATATATATATATATATATATATATATATATATATATTATATATATATATATATATATATTATATATATATATATATAAATATATATATATATATATATATATTATATTATATATATAAATTATATATACATATATATTATATATATATATATATGTATGCATGTATGTATGTATGTATGTTTCATTATAGAAGACTGACACGGTCTTGTGATTAAGCTTTTTATTTAATTTGTCTTCTATTCTAGCAAGTGTGTCATTTTCTGGACACGGAGTTTTTAGAAACTGTCTAAATGAATCTTCACTGTGAAATATCATAAAAAACTTGCAAAATCAAAACTACAAAGAACAAACATTATGTACAAGTTCAAATCCCCCTTAAGGAACTGTTCTCCTTATCAAAGCTAATTCATAAATAATTACATCGGTCACACTACTACATGCCTATCCAGATGCCTTACATTACACCTATCCATCCACAGCTCCATGAGAAATCATTTAAACATGCACACAAACCTAAAAGAAACCATCCAAAACACACTCATAGAAAATACAAGCATAATAAACTCATGCACATTTTTTAAAAAAAAGATTAAAAATAATGGAAGCCTTAATAAAAAAAAAACAAAAAAAATGCCAACACTCAATAATATTAAATATGAACATGGCCACAATGTGCTGACTGTGTTCAGAAAAAAAAATATCCCTATAACTTCAGATACTTACACACAACCAATACATCCAGTTAAAAATTAAATATAAAATCATCCTTGATAATGGCTAAAAGTATAGCTGAAAGATCTCAGAAATGCAGAATCTTTGGACATTTTTTATATACTTTGTCTCCAGAGAAAAAAACACTAGTCCAGAAAATTAAATTAGAAGCTTAATCACAGTACCTTGTCTGTTATCTTTTATGAAACATGTATAAAAGAAGGATTGCTGCTTAAATACACTATATATATATATATATATATATATACACACACACAATACATTTCAAAAGTTTAAGGCCGTTCCTGGTAATTTTTTTAAACTGGCCCAAAAAGTACTTGTTTTGTACTTTAAATAATAGGAAATTTATTATATTTGGTTAAAAGAACATGACACATGATTTTTTATTAGAAATTTTATTATGACTGATGTAATGGAATAACCTGTCACCCCCATAAGTGATTACACTATAGGTAGTAACTACCTGTAAGTATCTGTAAGTCAACAGACTACAGAGACTAGCTGGGGTTTTTTGAGTATGAGTCAGACTTACGCAAGAACTACCGACCTCTCAATAGTAGCACTCACTACTGGATTGACTTGCGACGACCTTGTGCATAAATGTTACCTTTATTCTTATTGTACTGGTTTTTACAATAAACCTTTACTTATTTTATCCAACGTGTTTGTCAAGCATATATTCCTATTAGCACGGAATATAACAATGACAAAAAAAAGGCATTTTATGATTAAATTTTGTCTCATCAAAATATCTTCATTTAGTTGCAAACATTTCTCAAAGTATAAGAACTGACATCCTAACACAGTATTGGTATTTGCTGTGAAAGACATACAGATTATTAATTAAAAGATTATTAATTAAAAGTGATTAAATACAATCTGCAATCAAGTCAATTTAAAGTTCTTATGACAGAGAATAAATATTCAGGTATGATACAGGTTCCTGTTTTGGTTTCGCTGATTAAATATAAATTATCTGAACTCAGAAAACATGACATATTCTGAAGAGTTCAATGTAACAACTTGAAGTTATTCTTTCTGTTTATGTTACCGCAAGGAGTTTCAAGATTCTGAAAAAGATTAATGAAGTTAAAAGGAAATACAATTGAAGACTTGTAAGCCTTCAGACAAACACGGATTTTCTTTTTCTATACATGCAAAAATCTTTGAAATTCTTAATCTGTCTTAAGGTTAGAATGGTAAGCCTAGATTTTCCAGCCTGAAGTTGTTACAAGACAGATCCAGAACAAGTTGGTGCCTATCAACTATCACATTTCCACTGGTATCTCTGGTTTGTCTTGGATTTACAGGAGAAGGAAACAGATCTTGGTAATGGTATTTGCAGATGTGGTGGAAGGCCTGGGTTTGTGTGAGAAATGGAGTTTATGGAAAAACAGAAGGATGCGTGCTTTGGGAAAATAAAAATCAGAGAGAAGATTAAAAGACAGTAAGAAGGAAAGAAAAGAAGAAAAGAAAAGAAGAAAAGAATGAAAGAAAGTGATCAAGGAGAGAGGAAAAGGAAAAAGAGAAAAGATAACAGGATATCAAGAGAAAAGAAAGAAGACAGACAAATACAATGAGAGAAAGAAAAGAAGAGAGAATGAGAAAAGAAGAGAGAATGAGAAAAGAAGAGAGAATGAGAAAAGAAGAGAGAATGAGAAAAGAAGAGAGAATGAGAAAAGAAGAGAGAATGAGAAAAGAAGAGAGAATGAGAAAAGAAGAGAGAATGAGAAAAGAAGAGAGAATGAGAAAAGAAGAGAGAAGGAGAAAAGAAGAGAGAATGAGAAAAGAGAGAAAAACATGCATATACATAATTATACATTGATTTATCAGGAGTACAAAGGACAGGAAAGTATGGAGAGCCATGATAGCCCAGCATTGTAATAGCCGTAATTTTGTTAAGAAATGTGATATGTTGCAGGAATCTGGATGGAAATGTACTGTATAAGTCACAGAAGTCAGTGCACTCTCTATACACCTTCACCTTAATAAATTACTTTCTCTTTTAATTAAAATTGATTTTTCGTTGATTTATTCAAACCAATATCCTCATCTTGGTTATTAGAGTCACCAAATATGAAGGCTAAATTTTAAAATGATTAAAACACTAGGACAGTAACAATCAAAATGAAGACATCAGTTTGAATAAGTCAGCGTCTTAGAAATTCAGACAAATACATATACACACACATACAGGGTGAGGCAAAATTCACACACTGTAGGTGTTAATTGATATGCTGAAGAGGTACTGTTCAGTGCCCACCAGACCTCACACCCTTGGATTTTTTCTATGGGGCACTTTGAAATCGGTTGTTTATCAGATGCACCCAAGAAATATTGAACTGAAAGAAAGAATTAAATAAGAATGCAGTTAAATGAGAAAAAACTCTCCAACGTGTTAATGAATCTTACAGACACAGAATTGAAATGTGTTTTGAAAAAGAAGGAGGACATTTTGAACAACACATATAACAATTAAATGACTAATAAATAAAATTTTCATGTGGAATTATACTTTTAATAAATTATCCCTATGGTGCACAACTTTTGCCCTACCCTGTATATATATATATATATATATATTATACACATATAAAATGTGCAGGTGGAGCAATGGATAATGGCTTCAAATTGTTAATTGGAAAAGGTATGAATTCATCTCTTCTACTTCCAGCTATGGGTTAATTAGTAAGACTTGTATCACTAAATCATTATTGCCAAAAAATTCTTACAATCTAAAAATATTTCCTGGTTTTAAACAATCTGCAAAGGGTTGATAAAGCCATAGAAAATGAATGAATCAATCAATGAAATACTGATTAGCTACACAGGCATGTCATTTAGATTTATTTACATTCTCTGGAATAGAAATGTATAGAAACTACCGTGAACTCAAAGTGAGGGATCAGTTTATATATTAGTTGTAATGTAGAATTGATCCCCCACTTTATATCCACTTTTTTAATTTCTTGTTTGTTGATAAACCGTAGAAAACGAATCAATGAAATATTGATTAGCTGCACAAGCATGTCATTTAGATTTACTTACATTCTCTGGGATATGAATATATTGAAACTAATGTGCACACAAAGTGAGGAATTAGTTTATGTATTGTTTGTAATATGGAATAGATCCCCTACTTTATATCCACATAATTTCATGTTTATCAAACTCTGATTGGGTATTAATCCACCTCTACTTCCCCAGCTATGAATGACTAAATCATTATTTTTACAGAAAAAAAAGTTCTTACAATGTCAAACTATTTTCTGGCTTTAAATAACCTGCAATAGGTGGATCAACTCTAGAAAACAAATCAACCCATCAATATATAGACGGGTAAGCATGTATCTACAAAAAAGCATCTCCACCACCATCACAAGACAATGAGGACAAAGTTCCAGAGCTGGGAAAACAAATTTAAAAGATTCAGACACTGGGAAGCATAAAAAAGTTGTGCACGGCACCTCACACCATGTTTTATGCCCTCTTTTCAGAGAGAAAACAACGAACTGAGCTACAAGTTGGCATGAATTCCATCTTGACCTATTGACTCGAGTACATACCCATCATTTTTAGGGTCAGTTAGACTGACAAGGAAACTGCAACCAATAATAGATGCAGGTGTGAGCAGCACTAAAAAAGAAATTGATCAGGTAAGAGGAAGTCAGACTGCAGGTAGGAGTAGAAAAGTGAGGGCACAATTTAAGCCCTACTCTCAAACTTTTTCACCCTGCTGCTAGAAGTTCAATAACTTCTGTCAACATTTCACAGATGCAATCATCATAAGCTTATGTACAAAACAGGATAATTTTGAACACATAAGCAACCAATTTCTGACTGATTTGTTCTCTAGTCTAGTGGCGTTGCTATCTGTCTATATTCAAAGCAAGCCAAAAATGACTGAAGGCCCACTTCCAATCAATTTGTCTTCTAAGCAGTATACTGATACTCTAACAAAACATTATAGTCAATGGATATACCTTGATAACTGAATCAATACACTGATGGAACAGATCTATATGCAAATTGGTTTTGATTTGTGATTAAAAAAGAATTTGCACTATATATGATTTTCGTTAGAGGATTCTAAAATGCAATAACCAGAGAATTATTCTGCTTTCAGTTGCAGGCAAAATTCTTGTGGTAATTCTTTTGAACAGATTAATGTCTACTGTTGCCAAGAGATACCTTTCTGAGAGTCAATATGTTTTTTGAGGCTGAGAATTTGCTGACAGTGTTTTTGTCCTGAAACAGATCCATGGGAATTATCAATAACAGAACAAAGTGTGATGAAAATGTTCCACACTCTGATCAGATAAGAACACAGCAAAATTATGGCCAAGCAATGTCAAATGAGCCAAGTGCTACAGCTGACAACAGTGAGGAAATGAGAAATTCTGTGTCTTCAAGACAGTAATTCTTCACTGTCTTCTTCAAGACAGTTTTGGACAGCTCAATGTGTTTGGAAAATAAAAGATGGAAAGTGTGTCATCAAAGATGTCATGCTAACCATTCTTGTCTATGGTATTAAATCTCAAGTCAGGTTACCATTATCTTCTATACCATTCTCAGTGTACTAATGAAGCAACTTATATGCGATCATCATCATAGACATACATACTTATACAAATTCAAATTTCAATAACAATCATTCATTGGATAGAAATCAACGCTACTGTCTTATGCGACAATTTTGAAATTGCTATATTTTCGTATAGTAGATTATGTGCACTTTTGGGAGAATCGGCTCCCAGAAATCTCCCCAAAGCTGATTCACTGATTGGTCAGTGCTAACCAATCAGATTCTCTGTATGTGAAGAGTAATTCTTCCCGTGCAGCACTTCTGATCCAATGATCACCTATAAAAGCAAGAAAAAAGAGTAGACACGCCAGTGAGACTTCAGCTGCCACAGAAATCCATGACAGTTGAAGCTATGTGCTGATCTTCTCACTCAACACTCACAAACTGCATATTCCTTTACACTTACATAATTTTTCCTCTTGCACAGCAAAACTGTTAAAAACATTTATAACAAACTATTAACTCTTTCTTTTCAGAGAACTTTGATAGTCAAACAGAGACAACTCTCATCTTACTCATTGCATGCTTTTTCTTACACATTCTTTATTGTATACATTGTTGAATACAATTTTTATATATAATGATACCTTTGCCTTGTCCTTTCTTCACATCAGTTTGGTTTCCTAATCAAAATTAAATAAATGTGGTGGAAGTCCGCCACAAACTAATACCAAAATATCCTCAAGATTGCAAAAATCAGAAGCTGAAGGATTTTATCAATGAAAACTTTTGCTGTTTAGGGAATTATGAAAAAGGTACAAAGAATCATTGAAGATATTATTCACCTTGTTTGGCAAACCAATAGTCAATAACACAAACCACCGAAAGAAAAATATGTTGATAATCTTACAGATACAATTCTTTTAGAAAGAATTGCACAACCAGTGTTGAGGAGATTAGACAGAGGTAGAAAGCCGGAGTTTTAAGGAATAAAAAATCCTCATCGTACTTCTCGAACCTAACAATGCAGCCACTATGAGTGGACATCCTTGTTCCATATTGGTGCCACCAGAACATCAGTGCAATTCCACTCAAAGTCAAATGCCAAAACCAATAACACCGAGACACACACACACACACACACACACACACACACAATTAATAAATGTGTTTAATAACAATTTTAAAGAAAAGGATTTATTTTAAATGTATGAACACACACATGCTTATGTGCATATATTTATATATATATATATTATTTTTTTAAGCGTATCACCCCAAGCAAGGCTGGTGGCCACTATCACGCATGGGGTTACAGGAGGGTTGGAGGAAGAGCAGATAGGAGTGGTAAAGGAAGGGATGTGGAGAAAGAGAAGGACGGAGGGTCGATCAAGGCAAGGGGGCTACAGAAGATTTAGAGCGAGAGCAGATAGGAATGAAAGATGAAAGGAAGTGGAGAAGGGAAGTGGATAGATCAAGGCAACTGGAGATGACGATTGACGCTACACTTAAACCGTTGGAGATTGTATTTGTCAGGGAAACAGTAATAGGGAAGGGAGTTCCATAGGCGAGATGTGCGAGACATGAAGCTATTGGAGTAGAAGAGACGTCTACATCTAACAGTTTCAACGGTGAAGGGGTGGGAACGGGATGCCAGCCTCATAGGACGCTTAAATTCACGAGGCTTAGGGACAAGCGAAAGCAACTCATCGGAGCAATTACCATGGAAGTACTTGTAGAAAAGGCAGAGCGATGCAACATCGCGTCTGTGAGAGAGCGACTGCAGACGTATATAAAAATATGGATGATAAAATGGGAAAAATCTCTTACAGTATATATTTCATCCTTAGAAGATAAAGAGAAAGCAGGTGATATAGGAGATTTTTTAATTTTGTCATTCAAGTATCCATCATATATATATATATATATATATATGGATACCATATTTTCAATATGCGCGCACACACACACATATATATATATATATATATATATATATATATATATATATATATATATATATATTATCCCTCACAAGTAGCAAGCTCATTGTGTTAACCAGATATGTTTATTAAAATTTAAATTGTTTAACAGTCCATCTCTACCCAGCACCTGCAGATTGCATTGTGCATGAAACACTGAGCTACCATTGACAAAGGTATCCCTTGACAACAGTAGACATTAATCTGTTCAAAAGAATATGTACTTAATGTGTTATATATATATATATATATATATATATATATATACACACACACTATATTTCCAATATCCTAAGATGTTACCAATGGTAAGACCCATTCCATAATTAGATTATGTTCTTGTGCATAATATGCAAAATCTTGAACATAAATTAACAGCAAAAAAGGTGAAATTCTATAAGGTACTGTTATGTTTTCAGAAATTTTTACACAGCTAAAAAAAAACAAAAAAACCCTCTGATTTGTAACAGCAAGATTACAAATACACTTAATACAATCATAATGTAATTTATTCCATTTTCAGCTTCATATACATGGGGTTGTATAATACATAAGAAAATACAATATGTATTTCTTTTTTTAAATATTTGCGGGTTTTTATAGCTTACCATACTAGCAAGTCCAAATCACCAACTCTACTGCGGCATTTTTCTTCCTATCACAACAAATTATCACATTTTGAACCTATTATTAAATATTCCCAGTCATTATTAATTGGATTTTCAATAGTTTAGTACAACATGTGGTAATAAGGCTTGTATTTTTGGTATGTATATGAAATTTAACTGTCAGCCCGTATTACGTGGCTTGGGTTGTGGATTGGAAAGATACCTCTATGGTACCTAGACTTTATGAATTTAAGTGCAGTACTAGATTGGCAGCTAGGTCTCATCATTTATGGTTGAAATGGCTAAATGTAACCATAAACTGCTAATACCAGCAACACATTTTTATATAAATAAATTACAAACAATATATATTTATAGTAAAATTTTGAAAAAACTTTAAAGCTCTCAAGAAAATTAAATTTTGCCATTAAATGATCCATAAGGATTTGATATGCTGTTAAACACACAAATCAATCAGATAAGAAATATATCTGAACTGACAAAATAAGGAAATTTATTTTTGCGAAATGTTTTGACCATTTTAGAACGTTACTAAAAGCAGAATGCAGAAACGTATTATGAAATGAAAAACCCATATTTGCACCCAAAGGAAACGCACGGCCAAGGAAGTGACATCATGAATTCAAATTTTAAAATATCTGTGTTGGTTCGAATACTTATGGAATGACTGCAAAAACATCCCCACCTCCCAAAATTTATAGACAAACCATACAGATGCATGCTGGGATTTCTTCCTAGCCAATAAGATAAGTCACTTCTTGGTTTCATCCGACCGAGTTCTGTCCTTTCTTGTCATGAAGCCAGAATGCTTCAGTCACTTGTCTGTATCCCTTTTGTGTGGTTACAACTGTTCTAAACAAGAAAAGGTTACCGAAGAATAACCAAAACGAAGGTTGGAAATGGAACAGTAATCTTTATAACATTAACATCATACAAGACTTGCCAGTGGCATATAGTAAGTAATGAACTGCTTGTGGTGAATCTCTCCCCACAGACAGTATATTCCACTGTATTACATCTACAAGTCACACTGGCCGTGCTTGATTAGACTAGGGTTTCGACTTAATAGTGGGTGGAAGGTAATGCAACTACCAAGCTACAAAACTGTGCAACAAAATACCCCATGTTTGCAAAGGTCAGGAGTGCATACGAGGAAAACCATCAGTAGTGGATTAAAAATGACTTATAATAAGCAGGAAATTAGATCACCAAAAGAACTAATTCCACTAATGGCCATGATACAGTGAGATGAACCAGCACCTCAATGCATTTACAGCTGATGTGAACATTTGTGCCAACAAACTGAGAGAGTAGCGCCACCAAGAATCAAATGTCTCTCAATTAGACCTCAGGGTAGCCTATTTACAGGTGCACATCTACAAGTCACTCTGGTCGTGCTTGACCAGGCAGGGTTTGCACATAATGTTGAACCAAATATAATGAAATCCATCATGAGCGCTATTCAAAGAAGAGACAATCAATAAAGCAATCTTGAACTATGTCAATGAGGATGTTGTATGTTGTAACCTAGAAAAGGTTACTGAATAAAAATAACCAAAACAAAGGTTGGAAATGGAACAGTAATCTTTATAACATTAATAACATATAAGACTCGCCAGTGGCATGTAGTAAGTAATGAACTGCTTGAGGTGAATCCCCCTCCCCAGACAGTATATTCCACTGTATTTATGAGGATTGGGACACACCCATTATAGTCCATAGGTATAACAACAACATTCTTAGTTTTTGATCTTTTTTGCCTCATTTGCCTTATCTTGCTTTATATTGTTTGTTTAGTATTATTTTTGCCTTGTTTTTTTCTTTCTTTCGTTATCATTCATTGGAATCCCTGTGTCAGTTGTTGTTTGCTGGACATTTATATCAAAATTATGTTTAACCATGACTAATTACTCCACAGGTTACAGGTCCAGAAATAGACTCTGTTTCAATGCAGACAAATCCAAGTATAAACGAGGGGAATTAAAATTTTTAGGATCCATGAGAAAACAAAAATGACATGAAATATCTTGGCACCAAATGACCATCCTGCTGAAAAAGAATACTGTGCAAAGAATCCAAATACATTTGATGAATTAATTCATATTCTTCAAAGAGAAGAAGCCTCTGACAATGGCAGAAAAGCTCTGCAAATTTTGAGAAAACACCTGAAAGTGCTGAAAGTTACCGATTATAATATTAGAGCTAAAAATGCTGCAACTTTATTAAAAACCTCTGATGAAGTAATTAGCAATTGTTTACTAATAGCCATGGTCCTAAAAGACCTTCTGTTTGAATTTAAACAGATTACAAGTGTTATTAGTCAGAAATACAAACTAGTAACGTTTAGTGGATTTAAAGTAGCATTGCAAACATTCAAAGAACTTGAGATGATTGAAAAGAATAACAGTGAAAATATCATAATGGGCCATAGAATTCAAAGGCCAAGACTAAAGCCAGAAACTAATAATGTCTACCTGCTTTGTATGTGGTGAGCCAGGACATAAAAGCCCTGACCACTGAAATAAAACTGGGAATTATCTTTGTCAAAAATTTCTGCAAATTACAGTTAACCATGGCCAATTACTCTAAAATTTGAAAACTTTTCTGAAGGTATGAAATACATTGCAAATATTTTTCTATTTTGTCTGTTCATGTATTCACCCAAAGAAATGGCATTTTTAAACATGTATAAAATACTGAATAGTAGTTCTTCAAACTTTGTGAAACCATTATACAAATGACAATACTTATACGACACATATTTAAATATACAACAGCGACTAATGTAACATACTTTAGACAAAGCCAGTCATTGAAACTAAACAAATAAGATAACCAATCCCTGAAAAAATAAAATAAACCGAAACTCTAAATAAATAAATATGCAAATTAACAAATTACGAATGTACACATAAATACAACTAAATGCAATAATAAAAATCAACAAATAATGAGAAAAAGGTTATAAAAAAAGGTATTCACATTTTATGTGTGAGAACTGCTCAGAAGCAGACACAAAAAACTATATACAAGTCCAATTAAAAAAAATATGTATAATTTTCTCTGTGTGTGGAATAAGACACGTAAGTAAAAATATACATAACTACTGACTTGATTCTGTGATTTTTTTGAATGTGTATTATATGTATTCTCTCTCTTCATATATATATATATATATATATGACAAAAATAAAGTTTGAAGGTATGTTATATTTATGGGTAAAAGTGCACAATATCGGTGATAAAGCATATGTGAATATAAAAGTGGACACTTGGTATTGAACCAAGCACTAACAATCTGTTTCATGTTTAAACACAATATTCAGGCCATGTGTTGTCTTTTGGCTTGCCTATTTAGATATGCTGGCCAATGGTGCATTGTGGGTAGCAAGATGTACTGTATTATCCTAACAGTTAATGGGTAGGTGATAAAAGTTATGTTTCAAATTATTCTAGAGACTCTTGAATAGGAATAACTGTGGATTTGAATGTGGTTATTTGTAGCCATTTTATAGTACTGATAAATTTTTACTACTCTAAATAAATAAATTAAGTAAATAAAAAACAAATTAACAAACTATGAAGGTAGATATAAATACAAGTAAATGTAATAATAATAAATAACAAATAATTAAGTTATAAGGAATGTGCAAAAGGTTAAAAAAAATTATATAAAAAAGGTATTCTCATTATATGTGTGAGAATTGGTCAAAAGTAGACAAAAAAAATAACTCTATACAGATCCAATAGGCAAACCAATTCCACAAATGCTGACTAATACCGTTCCTCAATCATAAGTAAACAACTCTTCTCGCTCCCCAAAAAGCAAGTCTCCCCTTTGAATGAGCGTACCATGCTTTTATGCACCCGACCAGTCATCACCCAGCCAATGAGCACCCAGGACCAGCCATCGCCCAGCCGATGAGCACCCAGGACCAGCCATCGCCCAGCCATCGCCCAGCCGATGAGCACCCAGGACCAGCCATTGCCTAGCCAATGAGCACCCAGGACCAGCCATTGCCTAGCCAATGAGCACCCAGGACCAGCCATTGCCTAGCCAATGAGCACCCAGGACCAGCCATCGCCCAGCCGATGAGCACCCAGGACCAGCCAATGAGCAGCCAGGACCAGCCCTCGCCCAGCCAATGAGCACCCAGGACCAGCCATCGCCTAGCCAATGAGCACCCAGGACCAGCCAATGAGCATCCAGGACCAGCCATCGCCCAGCCGATGAGCACCCACGACCAGCCATCGCCCAGCCGATGAGCAGCCAGGACCAGCCAATGAGCAGCCAGGACCAGCCAATGAGCAGCCAGGACCAGCCAATGAGCAGCCAGGACCAGTCAATGAGCAGCCAGGACCAGCCAATGAGCAGCCAGGACCAGCCATCGCCCAGCCAATGAGCACCCAGGACCAGCCATCGCCCAGCCAATGAGCACCCAGGACCAGCCAATGAGCAGCCAGGACCAGCCAATGAGCACCCAGGACCAGCCAATGAGCACCCAGGACCAGCCAATGAGCACCCAGGACCAGCCATCGCCCAGCCGATGAGCACACAGGACCAGCCATCGCCCAGCCGATGAGCACCCAGGACCAGCCATCGCCCAGCCGATGAGCACCCATCACCAGCCATCGCCCAGCCGATGAGCACCCAGGACCAGCCATCGCCCAGCCGATGAGCACCCCGGACCAGCCATCGCCCAGCCAATGAGCACCCAGGACCAGCCAAAAAAATGTCTACAAGCTACAACACCACTGATAAATAATTAGTAAAAAGTTAACAACAACACTGTAAAATAGTTACAAATAACTACATTCAGATCCACAATTATTCCTACTCAAAAACCTTTTGAATAATTTGAAAACATAATCATTATGGCCTAACCAATAACTGTTATAATAGACCTTGCTACTCATAATGCACTATTAACCAGCATATATAAATAGTCAAGTCAAAAAACAACACACATGGCCTGAAGATTACATTCAAGCATGAAAAATAGTGTTAACCTCAGTATACTGACTTGGTATCTCAATTTTTGTCATTTTCTCATCATTGACATGGCAAGGATTCCCTCTGCTTTTCTATTTTCATGGCAATTGTTCGGATGAGTTTTCCTCCTTGGTGCCTTGACTACATGAATTTAAATGTACTACTAAGTCTCACTGTTTTACCGTTGAAATAAATGTACCTATAAGTTCTATTCTAATAGTTTCTTTTCTCACACTTCCTGCCTGTGAACTCTCTTACAGTTTATTTCTTCCCTGTCACCTACAATCTTCAAAGATTTAAATGCAATGTCAATTGCTATCTTCTGTCTTCCAGAATCCTATTCTTTTTTGTCATTTCTCTAATCTTCTCATTCTCTTTCATTCCCAGTAACCCCTTGTGTCTTTGTGGTATTTTCACCTTGCTTGGTGTGAAATGAGTAAAAGCAAAATAGAAATTTGATGTATTTCATTCTTTCTCCTTACATATATACAATTCCATTGGTAAAAGTATTAGCCTGAAGAAGTCCTTTCAAAGAAAGAAACGCCTTTTTTTCTTCCATTTTCTAACATTCAATTACCCACATTTGCATATCTCAAGTCTATCACTGTTCGTAAGGTTACAGTCTGTCATGCATGCATGCAACAAATACTTGTACATATTTAACTGCGCGTTTAAGCCTGGAACTAAATTTAGTTTCTAGAGAGATGAAAAAGACCATCAGATTTAACAAAATAGAAAGAGAAATACGAAAAACAGATCTGGGAAGCCTTAAAGACAAAAACGAGACAAAAAAGAATCTAGATTTAATCCCCCCAAAAAATCAAGAACAAAAAAAAAAAAAACATGTAAAAGAAAAAACGCCAGGAACAGAATGGCAGTGAGTAGAGAGAAATTATTTTCAGAATCTGCATCCTCCCTAAGGGATCCCCCCCACCCACATGCAGTCATTCAGCAAAAAAACAGAAACTGCTGGCATTATCATTTCTATCCGCCAATACCCTGGGTACATTTACTTCTGCTAATACAACAGAAACTAAAAGTAAGGGTGAAAACAGGAATTTTTTTTTTTTCCTGTTGTGGTGTCTGCAGTCTTCCAGTTATCAAAGCATTACGCTTTACTTCCTGTCAATCTCTTGAGCAGTGTCAATTTTCATTTTAAATATTAACCGTTCATTCGAACTGCACATATATGCCACTTGTCATGTAATAAATTAATTCAATTATTTTAATTAATCAATGAACAAATAATACATTTTAAGCATTTCTCTCAAATAACATGTTTGGAATTATATGGTTTGGTTTCAAAGATTTTACAAGAACAGAAAGATACTAACTAAAAAAGTAAATATCTGTCTATATTTCAGAGATGAGGTATTCTAATTATTTACACAATTTACATTGTTCAGACTATTGTCCTCATCTTTATTGTCAGATTCACAATGTTTTCGCCATTGTACACTCTGGCCTTGTTCAGTATCTGTCTATATTTCTGAGATGAGGTATTGTAATTATTTACACAATTCACATTGTTCAGACTATTGTCCTCATCTTTATTGACATATTCACAATGTTTTGGCCATCGTACACTCTGGCCTTCTTCAGGATCTGTCTATATTTCTGAGATGAGGTATTGTAATTATTTACACAATTTACATTGTTCAGACTATTGTCCTCATCTTTATTGACATATTCACAATGTTTTGGTCATTGTACACTTGGGCCTTCTTCAGTATCTGTCTATATTTCTGAGATGAGGTATTGTAATTATTTACACAATTTACATTGTTCAGACTATTGTCCTCATCTTTATTGACATATTCACAATGTTTTGGCCATTGTACACTCTGGCCGTCTTCAGGATCTGTCTATATTTCTGAGATGAGGTATTGTAATTATTTACACAATTTACATTGTTCAGACTATTGTCCTCATCTTTATTGTCATATTCAGAACATATGGCCAATTCGATAAAAGCATTGGTTAATGTAATCCAGTGACTTGAGCAAAAGAGTTGTGAGTTCAATACTTGGCAGAAGTGAACAAAAACTTGGAGTTGTGTTACTAAATGGAAATAACTGAGATTGGCGGGTGGAGTGAGAAAGGACAATCTAGCTGACTGGACAAAATAAAGGGTTCAAAATTCCAACATGTATCACCTGAAGAAGGCCAGAGCATACAATGGCTGAAACATTGTGAATATGATGATAAAGATGAGGATAATAGTCTGAACAATGTAAATATGGTAAATAAAAGAGTAAAAATGAATGATTCTGTAGTGACAAATACATATCAGCATTTTAAATTAGTTTCAAGCAATGCTTTTATTTTCATTATTTCATTCATCTTATTTTTGTTGATTGTTTACACCTATTAATATTAGCAGATGTAAAATTTTTCCATTGTCTGAATTTTTAAAAGTAAAGGACTTTCTTTTTTGC
This sequence comes from Acanthosepion esculentum, assembly GCA_964036315.1. NCBI lineage: Eukaryota > Metazoa > Mollusca > Cephalopoda > Sepiida > Sepiidae > Acanthosepion > Acanthosepion esculentum. Next base: position 96,287,051 of record OZ038502.1, read on the forward strand.
ATTTTTAGAACAATTTTTCTTTTCATTTTGTTTTTTTACCTTTTTATTCCAATGTCCATGTAACAAGTTAGATCTAAGGAAGAAAGATTTATTCTCCTATTTTCATGTCCCCTATTATGGGCATTAATATATCCATGGCATAACAACACTCTAGTTCCCAGATAGGACAGAACGGAATCACTGAAAGGATAAAGAATGACAAACATACTTTGTTCTCAGAGAGAAATTTATATCACTAAGACATACGCAAAGCTATATACCATGCGGAGAATACGATATTACATATATCTACACAGTAAAACAGAGCGTAAGGGGAAACAAAAAGGAAGGGTCTTATACATCATATGGAGATATTCCTGTATCTGGAAAAACCATTTATAAGACTTCATTTTCAAATGGGCCAGATTAATCTATGTCCTAGGCAAGAACATATTCTACAAAAAGGAAACAGCGAGTCTTGGGTTTTTCCAAACTGAGGACTGCAAACTGAAGGGTCATTCTAAAATTGGGAAAGATATATACACAAAGTGAAATGGCACCATGGACTAGTATGCTGCTAGGGTAGTAGATTTAGCCTCAGCCCAAGCCATAGGAGTGGGGGCTAAAGAAAGCAACCTTCGCATTTGGCATCTGTAAATGAACCGAAATTTACTGGTGCTTTCGCTACTGTATAGAGTGATGTCATTAAGCCATTTTTTTGTCTTCAAAAGTTGTTATTTAAGCAACATGGATGAATTAAAAGTTAAAATTAATTAACTAGAAATAAATCAATAGTCACTAACAGAGGAATCAATCAGAATCTGATTTTTCTCAAAATCACTTTTTGCAAATGAACAAGCTTGTCTCTGTGTCAGGGTCACCCACTCAGGCATGATAAACACTGCAATCTCCTCACCTATGAAGAAGAGACTTAAAGTAACAGTGATGTAGTTCTACAGAAGGATGCTAAGAATACCATGGAGTGAACATGTGAACAAGAATGAAGTTAGTGATCTTACTTTCATCCCAAGTAAAATCACTAAGACACAAGGGGTTACTGAGTGTAGAAGAATTAGGAAGAGGACATTACTACTATGTGCTTTGATTCCTTGACAACGACCTCATTTAGTAACCTTCGACCTTGGGTCTTGTACTGAGTGAAAAAAAGAAAAAGGTTCACTTGTATCGGGCAAAAGATAGTAAAAAAGAAATAAATAAAAAACACTAGTTTTTATCTTTCTTTGTTTTTGGTAAGAACTGGATAGACTACCAAAGACATAGTACAGGGATAATAGGGTGCATAACTGTCCTAAATGACATTAGTACATTTACAGATTTATATCTATGTATATATATATATTCTGACCATGAGACCTGGGTTCGAATATCAACATGGTTGATTTGCCAGGAAGGAGACTTCCTGATGTTATCGGACTGAAGGGGTCAATCCCAGCATGTGGCACTTTTGGAAAGTGCCTGAAAACCACACAACATGTTGACCCAAGCCTTGTGAATGAAATTGGGTAGATGGAACACTTGGGGGACACTGATAGCTGTGCTAGCACAAAATCACATATCATCGTGGCCGAGGGTTTGAGCGTGATGGCCTTGTTCAAATTGTTGATCACGCTAGATAACACGCTCTTTCCCAGAAACTGTAACTAAGGCCTGCTCAGCATAGTTGCAGTAGAAACCACAGGTGGGCTCTGTGGGTGTTGAATAAACACAAATGTGCCTGAGCAAGCGTCTGCAATAGGGATTGGCTAGCTACCCTAATAGACGGGTATCATTGAACACAAGTGGACAGCTATACATCTAGGTACAAGTGTTAGACACTGAAACCCAAAGGCGCATTGAAATAGTGAAAGATGCTTTCCAAAAGCTGAGCAAAGTATTAAGAAAATGAAAAATATCACTAGAAACAAAGAAAAGAGTAATGAACTATTATGAAGTATCAGTCCTCCAATATGGCAGTGAATGCTGGACAATCTCCTCACATATGAAGAAGAGACTTAAAGTAACAGTGATGTAGTTCTACAGAAGGATGCTGAGAATACCATGGAGTGAACATGTAAGCAAGAATGAAGTTCTAGAGACAATGGCAACATCAGAAATTTATGGGGCACATAATGAGGAAAGAGGGCTTGATAATGCTGACAAAATTGTTATTATTGATATCTTTTTTTTTCAAAAATCTATTTCTGGTAATATTTTTCCCTTCAAATATGTATAGCTGGTAATATTTATTTTTTCAAAAATATTTTGCTGGTAATATTTGTTTTATTTTCAAAAATGTTTTGCTGGTAATATTTGTTTTATTTTCAAAAATGTTTTGCTGGTAATATTTGTTTTATTTTCAAAAATGTTTTGCTGGTAATATTTGTTTTATTTTCAAAAATATTTTGCTGGTAATATTTGTTTTATTTTCAAAAATGTTTTGCTGGTAATATTTGTTTTATTTTCAAAAATGTTTTGCTGGTAATATTTGTTTTATTTTCAAAAATGTTTTGCTGGTAATATTTGTTTTATTTTCAAAAATGTTTTGCTGGTAATATTTGTTTGTTTTTTTTTCAAAAATGTTTTGCTGGTAATATTTGTTTTGTTTTTTCAAAAATGTTTTGCTGGTAATATTTGTTTTTTTTTTTCAAAAATGTTTTGCTGGTAATATTTGGGTTTTTTTTTTCAAAAATGTTTTGCTGGTAATATTTGTTTTTTTTTTTCAAAAATGTTTTGCTGGTAATATTTGTTTTTTTTTTTCAAAAATGTTTTGCTGGTAATATTTGTTTTTTTTAAAAAATGTTTTGCTGGTAATATTTGTTTTTTTTAAAAAATGTTTTGCTGGTTATTAAAACTAATTTTCACAAGTTCTGACCCCAAGTTTGGTGGTGGGGTAACTATTTGCCCATAGCTGGGACCCTGATAGGTGCTACCACCCCGGGACAGGGTGAACCTGGGAACACCAGCAATTAAGAGGTGGTTCCACACCCCTCAAAACCTCCTGATCAGAGGCCTTACTATTGGACATAGTTTTTCGTCTTACCCAGGACGCGGATGTAGTTTATCAAACATACCTAGGATGGAGATTTTCTAAATGATCAGATTTCTAGATTATATGTATTTTATTCAAGGTGGCCCAGGATTTAGCTATGTGAATTTTCACATCATTTTTCAGGTGAATTTATTTCACTTCCGAGATATGTAAAAGATTCAACAGATTTTATTGATTCGCCGAGACAGTTTGTGTTAAGCCTTGCTCACTGAAGCTTATGAATTCAGTTTCAGTATAAACATAACAAATAAAATTTAATTGAAACAGCAGCTTGGAGTTGTGCTCTGTGTCAGAAGATATCTCCTGGATAACACATTTTGTCTAAAACTCAACATATTATATAGAAATGATATCAACTACCTCTTCATAATCATTCATATTCATATAAAATACCTGATATTTATACAGACATTATTTTCTTCCATTGTAAATCCTTCATCAAATAAAATAAGAATCACTTAACCTGAGCATGACCTGATCCCAAATCCCAAACCCATTATAAAGATATCTCAAAAGGTTTCTTGAATATTAGGCAGGAGTCATTGGTACCAAAGAGCTTGTAGTTAATTACTGAGTGGACATGACGAAATGTTCATAACAGATCAGATCAAATTGGATTCAGGCAAATATCCCTTCGATTGCTTGCAATAAATGCTGTATGTTTAAGGCATATTGACAATGTCAAATGTTCCATACCTGAGGAAATGTTTGGCTTAATATTCAGAATGCAAGAGTGCTTTCAACAACCATTGATCCTGCTTAATGTCCTTGGTAAATTCCACTACCATGGTAATCACACACACACACATATATATATATATATATATATATATATATATATATATGTATGTATGTGTGTGTGTGTGTGTGTAAATGCATGCACAGTACCCATGAAAATAACAGGGACATTTAACATAGTCTATGATATTCAGTAAAAGAGTCTCTAGCCACTCCAATATAAATTAACCTAAAGATTTTCTCAATGTGTACAGTGAGAACTTTTAAATTTATCTTTCAGATAAATTTAAAAGTGCTCATTGTACACACACAATATATATATATATATATATATATATATATATATATATATATATATATGTATATGTATGTATATATATATATATATATATTTTACATCTTCCTTTTGGAATGTCCGTCTGGACTTGTGACTTTGAATTTATGTAAGATAGCAGTCCTACTCAACGGGACAACTTGTTTTTGTTAAGGAGTATGTATTGTTGAAAAGGGGAGGTTGTATGGTATATCTTTAAGGGGAAGTGGTCTGTGGTCAAAGTTTATTGATGGCACTAGCCTTTAGTTGTATGTAAACGGATTTCAATTCCTGCTATGGGATGCTACTCTATTCTAGCATAAATTCAAAGCCACAAGTCCAGACTGACATTCCAAAAGGCATTCAGGGTTAATGAAGATGGGCTCTGTTATGTCGATCTGAAATAGACAATACTCACTTGAGGTAATTTTGGATTTTTGCTCATAAATATATATGCTCTGTTATAGTAAACACATTGGCCCCTCTGTGGATCAGTTTTAATATTTGATATTACTAGGATCTTCTAGGATTATATATCAATGGATCTATTCCCTATAATATATGGTGGACTCTCCCATCATGAGGGTGAAGCAGCTCAGTTCCTAGGAACCGCCCGCCCAGAAACGAGTACACATGATTTGATTATAGTGGTGAAGGTTTTGTGCAGAACCAACCACACTTTTAGAAGGGCCAAACACATAGATCTAGTGCACTACATGCCACAAGGTCCCCAAACAACCCTCCACAGGTTTTGAATTCAGAGTTGTCCTTCTCTTAGACCAGTTGCCATCCAAGGCTATAGAACCCAGTCTGTCCTGCTATTTACCCATAGTGGAGGGAGAAGAGGAGGTTTAATACATTTCCCAAGGGTATTAGCAGGTAAGTGAATGTAATGGATTTGAACTCGGCTCTCCGATTCCTCAATCCAAACCAAACCTCTCTATCTATCTCTCTCCATATATGTGTGTGTGTGTATATTAATCGTTTCATCCCAAGTATGAGTGCCAGCACATGTAAAAGAACGTATGTATATGTGAAATTTGCATGGATGTGTTTACAATATATGATAGAGCAAGATCTCTAATATTACCTTCAAATATCACTCCATATTAACTTAAAAACTAAACTTTAAGTAAGAGAAATTACCAATCTAAAAATAGTCGCAAATTAAATTCATGAATAAAATTCAAACTGATAGAGATATCACCTTAATAATCATTACAACTAGAAGTAAACTTATATTTGAAAATAAAATTTTAGTGTTTTAATGTAAATTCTATGAATAGTTTTCTAATCGACTATTTCATATTAAATCCCCAAAATTTTTGTAATAAAGTTTTTAAAAAAACTTAAATCACTAACAAACATATAATTAAATTCCTTATAGACTGTTTAAACATTCAAATTTATATTAAACATTATAATATTTATGAACTCTCAAAGTAAAGCAAAACAACAGCGTCTATTTCGGGCCTTTCATTCCAAAGAAAGTTAATGACACTTTCTCTCATGACTTCTTTCTCTCTTTTTCTCTTTATGCCTTTTTGTCCTCTCCTCCTTCCATATCAATATATAACTTCCGTTAAGTTAACTGATTTAATGTGTCAATGTCTGGATTTCCTCAAACAATTTAAATTTGAAAGAATAGAAATGTTACATCTAACTCAATCATGTCTCTCTCCCCCCTTCACTTCCTCACTTCGTTAATTTACATATACTTATTACTGCCCGTCAAAAATGTGTAAATTTCTTTTCATTTTTCATTTCAACCTTTGGAAGTAAAGTCTGATGATCTGTGGTCCTTTAAAAGGGCTGTGGTGAAATAATTTATTACATGGAACCTTAAAGTGGTCTGTTTTTATTCTTATTTAAAATATATATATATATATATATATATATATATATATATATATACACACACACACACACAAATGGGAAAACCATTTATTCTACATTCAACATCATCACTTGATAAGACACTGAGAGTGTTGAAACAAAATGGCTATTTTTGTAGTGATTTTATAACATATTTATGTTATAATATTTAAATAAATGATTATATATATATATATATATATACTTCCGGTAAAAGTACCCGCCAAAATATACTACCCATAATGCACCACTGACCCTTATATAAACAGCCGAGAAAAATAACAGCACTAGTCGCCTGACGATTGCACTAGCATGAAACAGACTGTCGCCTCTAAGTGCTGACTTCCATGTCCACTTTTATATTTACACACGCTCTATCCCTGATATTGAGCACTTTACCCCATAAATATAGCACACTTTAAGACTATATTTCTGCATATATATATATATATATATATATGATAGACATGTCATTTTTGTTTATGATCAATTTCATCATGATACTTCAGTTAAGCTTACAGAGTAATTATACATTCTTATTGCTCAAAGTAGAGTCCAATAGTCTTATAAAAACCTCGGAGAATTCCAGTAAGATATCTTTAATCATTTCTAAGATACAACCGTTCAAGCCATAATCTAACAATTGAACAATTCTGCTGTTACACCCGGTATATATATATATATATATATATATATATATATGTAGCTAACTGGGGAAAAAGATGCCTTGTTAATTTTAATGCCTCCGAAACAAACCTTCTCTCCATTAATCATTTGAGAGATCCTTCTTTGCCTTGCATCAGCATGGCTGATGCTAACCTCCAGAAAACTGACTCAGCTGACATGAAGTGGAAAAACTATATTGAATCCATTGTTAGGTCAGCCTTTAAGAAAGTTGGTTCACTATGTCATGCGAGACAATTTTCCTCTCCAGAATCTATCTTACACATCTATAAGTCTACCATTAATCCATGCTGAGAATATTGCTGACACATATGGTCCAGTGCCCTTGCCATTTACCTTGAACTCCTTGATAAGATTCAAAGAAGAATTTGTAATATTATTGGTCCTGATCTGGTGACTCAGCTACAGCTACTTTCCCACTGCCATAATGTTGCCTCTCTATGTATTTTCTAAAAATATATTCATGGTAATTGTTTGGATGAGCTCTAGACTTTAAGAATTTAAGTGCAGAGTTCATCGCAAGATGAATAATGTCTCTCGTTCTTACATTTTTTTTTTAATCAATACACCTCAAATATGTTGATAATGCCACTAACACATAAGGGTCTACTGGGAGTGAAAGAGAATGAAAATACTTTAGAAGGGACCGGAAGCCATATCCTAAATGGGAAACAAGGGATAAACTTCTACTCTTGTTCAAAAAAACTGTGGAGGATTGTGAACCTGCCAATAGGCCATCAATTGCCCCAAGCAAGGTAATAATGCCACTAAGATACAAAGGTCTACTCAGAGTGAAACAGAATGAAAATATTGTAGAAGGAACTGGAAACCAGAGAGGAGTGTGAACCAGAAGATATCTGCTCCTGATGCCATAATTTTTTCTCTCAACTTGGTTACGTCAATTAAGAACAAAATTATCCTGTCTACTTCAACTGATTCCGAAAATGACTGAACATAAAAATATTTGCACATTCTTGCTTTTAATCAAATGAATTATCCAAAGAAAAACAATGACAAAATGTTTCAATTCAATCTCGTTCTTGCTGATCATTTGTTTATGTATGTTGTTTGGCTCAGAGTGCTAGAGAGTTTTTATCAGAAAGGTTCTCTCGTATCAGAAGAAAAGCTTTTGGTTCACTAAGCTTTTGCTGGTCTGCAAAATAGATTATGATTAGATATAGAAAATATGAAATAAAAGCAAAACATGAAAATGAAAGAGAGGCTGGATGAAGTTGACATGGTTCGACGGTTAGGTTTATCTTTATTTCATTTTTTTTTCTACCCTTATATAGGGCCTATATATCAACTTGTAAATCAGGTTAATCTACCTTGATTCTACTCTCACTATCTCTCTCTTGTATAACTTATATTTTAGTGGATGTCAGACTGAAAATAGAATACCTTAAATCATCAGAAATTATATATATATATAGAGAGAGAGAGAGATTTGTGTATTTAGGCAGCAATCTTTCTTTCATGCACATTTCATTAAAAATGACTGACAAGGTGCTTTTATTTAGTTTTATATAAAACAATATAAAAGAATTATATAAATTATATAAAAAAACTAAATAAAAGCACCTTGTCAGTCGTTTTTAATGAAATGTGCATATATATATATATATATATATATATATATATACATTCATTCTATGGCATTTAAATTTTGTATTAATTTCTACTTAAAAAAAATATTAATTTATGTAATTCTTTCATTTGATAGACAGATAAGATAGATGTAAACAAACTTAGATATGAACAAACATTGATAGATAGATAGATAGATAGATAGACATGAACAAAGTTAGATATGAACAAATTTAGATATCTGGATAAGAAGGTCCAATACATAGATACAATGATAAAGTAAGATATACTGATTATATATATATTATAAATTAACTGATTTAAAATATGCTTTTTTTTTTGCTACACAGTCATAACCATGTTTCAAAAACTATTTTAAATCAGTTAATTTATAATATTTATGTTCTGTAAATTTACATTGAGAACTGTTTTGTAAAAATAGAAATAAAAAATATCAATAAGAACACTGGATTATATATCTTACTGTTCTTTCTTTTTATTTCTATATATATATATATATATAAACAGCCTTAGATAGGTAGATTAGATCAGATGCACAGATGTAGACAGAGAGAGAGCTGGAAATAGACAAAGACACATAGATATAAATAGATCAGGATACATATGAACAGACTGAAATAAATACATAGGAAGAGAGCGAGATAGATATAGGTAGACAGATATATATATATATATATATATATATATATATATATATATATATATTGAACTCTCTCTCTCTTTCGTTCCTTTACTTAAAATCATCGTTCCTATTGAGCACGGATATTTAAAAAAAGAAAAATTAATTTTTCCATTGAAGTTATTCAAATATTTTGTAGTTATGCTCCATTTTATTAGAAAGGCCAAAAAGCAAAGACAATGCACTTTTCCAATATTTTTGCTGAAAAAACAGATTACAAAAAAAAAAAAAAAAGGCAAAATGAAATGGATTACATAAGCAAATGTCTTACAAGGAAATAAATTACTTATATCTTTCAGGTTTACTTATTTTACTCAGTTGCTTGAGCAGAATTAAAACTATTTCTAAAATGACAGAAACCTTTAGTATTCAACCATTTCCTTATTTAGTCATTTTAGTAAAATAAACCAGTAAACATTTGGAAGAGGAATAAAATAACATATTTGATGTCATAGAAGCCCCACAAGTATAAAACCCTTCGCATCACATTTTAATCATTTCACCCCAAGCAAGGCAACAAAGTCACTAACATGCAGGGTTGGTGGTGACTGAATATCAAAGAATATTCGAAAAATATTATTAATGAGACAGAAAAAGAAATGAACAGAAATTGTGAAGACAGAAGATAACAAATGACTTTGCATTTAAATTTTTGAAAATCAAAGTTGGAATACAAGAATCTAAAAGTGAGTTAAAAGTGCAAGAGAAGAAACTGTTAACATAGAACTTACAGTTACATTCAGCCAGTTCAACTGTAAAATGAGAAGACCTTACCAGCAATCTAGTATTGTGCTTAAATTCACAGTCTACGTACCATAGAGGAAAAAATGCGTATGTGTGTGTGTTTTTAGGTATCATTTAATTCAAGCATGTTTGCTTGAATTAAATGAACATATTATGTCTATTTATTTTATTTTAATCCTCTCCATTTCTCAGATCAACTTCTTAATGTTGATATTAAATTCATTAAGGAAAGTGCTGTAGTTTTTTCATTTCTCTTATTTTCCCAAGTATTTACAATCTCAATAAAACAAAGGAAAAAAACTGCAGCGCCTTCTTTAATGAATTTAATATCAACACTAAGAAATCAATCCAAGAATTTGAGAGGATTAAAATAAAAATACAGATATGTCCAGATTATTCACCCTATATATATATATATATATATATATATTCAAACAGGGTTGGTTAATTTAGATACATCATGTTGATTAGTTGTCATTGCGGTCTTTTCAAGTTCATGGATTCATTTTTTGGTGAACTTGAGTATGAAAAATAAACTGAGTATGAAAAATACCAAAATTTTCTTTTGAATAGTTTTTATTTTCCAAAGTACTTTCAATTTCATCTAAGGAGGTTGTCTGTGAGTATACATATGTGTTTCTGTGAATTTAAAACATTTGAACTGTTCATTTTTACAGCTTATGCCATCTTCTACATTTTAAAGTTCAAAGTTTACTTGTTCTTTTGGGGGGTTTTCTGGTACAAACTTTTTTCTCCTAATCATTTAAGGACTTTGTTGCTATACTCATCATTGACTTTATTTATTTTGTGCTTTAACTGTCTTATATAAGGAGCTTCAAGGATTTTAGTTTTTGTTTGTTATTGTTTTTATGTAATATAGATGTGTTTTCAACTAATATCCGTCTAATGTGTGAGTGTGGGCATCAGTGTTCCTTTAAGTGCTGATATCTTGAGCTATTTTCAGCTAGATTAAATCTAAGTCTTTTTGTGAGCATCATCTTAGTAAAGCCAACATACATATTGACATTTTTATCAGAGACACAATTTCCTAAAGGATATTTAGATTGATATATAAATGTTGGTCTTTTGCAAGATGCTAGTTGGTAAAGAGAAGTTGTTTTGGACAACTAGGTTGGTTGTATTAAATTTAGTATAGTATATAATTAATTTTATTTTTTTTACTTGGATCAGTGGGAGATATGTTAGTTTTATGAGACTTTAAAAAAATTATATACGTATGAGCAAAAACAAAAATGTTACTTCCCTAATACTGGAAAAAACCCAAAAGAACACGTGAACTTTGACATCTAGAATGCTGCATAAGCAATAAAAATGAACAGTTGAAATGTTTTGAATTTACAGAAACACCTATACATACTCAGAGACAAATTAACCACCTGAAGATGGTCTCAGATGAGACTAAACGTAATTGGGAAAAGGAAAACTATTTGAAAGAAAATGTTGGTATTTTTCTTACTCAATTTTTCTAAGTCTACCAAATAATTAATCTGGGAACTTGAAACGATCTCAACAAAAACTAATCGACATGGTATGACTGGATTATGATTTTTTTGTTTTTTAAGCTTTTCACCCCAAGCAAGGCAGGAAGCCACCAGCACGCAATAGGTTACAGAGAGTTTGAGATTGAGGGTTTCGGCTCTCGTTTTTGAAACTTGAGAACTCTTATGTAGCGAAGGAATCATATTTTTTTTTTTTAAATATTATAACATATATATATATATATATATATATATATATATATATATATATATATATATAGTGGTAGCTGACACATCATTGAACCAAAGATTTTTTTGTTTATTTATTTTTTGTGCTAAGAAATGTTATATATATATATATATATATATATATATATATAAATTGACATTGAATTCAACACTCAGCAACAATGGTCTGTTTCAATCTGACGATGGCCTGATGGTTGTGTTTAAGTATGCAACAAACTCCCTACTGGGTGTTGACCTTAGTGTATACTTTTATATTTACCTATGCTCTATCACCAATATTAAGCCCTTTAAGCTATAAATATATCATACCTTAAAACTGTATTTCTATCCCATTATATATATATATATATATATATATATATATATATATATATATATATATAAAAACTTGATAGATACACTGTGAAACATTTAAAATTATAACCAAGATAGATTTTTAAGGTTTTTCTTGATTTATTATTATATATATTTGTGTGTGTGTACAATCACACACACACACGTGTGCGCACATACATACATCAACACCCACCAAGTGAAATTAAGTTACAGCCATCATGTGTGTGTGTATGTGTGTGTGTGGCACCTTTCGAAAGGGCCTGAAAACTATACCACATGTTGACCCAAGTCTTGTGAGTGAAACTGGGTAGACACAATGCATTGGGACCGTCGATGATTGTGCTAGAACATAGTCACAAGTCATCATGACCGAGAGTGTGAGTGTGCTGTCATTGTTCATATAGTTGATCATTCTAAATAACGCACTCTTTCCCAGAAACCATAACTAATGTCTGTAGCCTAACCACCTGAGTAGAAAGGCATTCTCAGATATAAGGGGCCTGCCATTTTACATACATACATATACATATCATGGGAGGCATGGTGGAGTAGTGGATAGCAGCTCAGATTGAGGAATCAGAGAGCCGAGATCGATTTCCAGTCGAATCCATTACATTCACTTACGTGTTAATACCCTTGGGAAAGGTATGTATTCTCTACTTCTCCCTCCAACTATGGGTAAATAGCAGGACAGACTGGGTTCTATAGCCTTGGATGGCAACTGGTCTAGGAGAAGGACAATTCTGAATTCAAAACCTGTGGAGGGTCATTTGGGGACCTTGTGACACGTAGTGCACCAAGTCTCTGTATTCGGCCCTCCCCAAAAGTGTGGTTGCTTTTGCACAAAGCCTTCACCACTAGAATCCGATCATATGTACTGGTGTCAGGGCTGTCAGTTCCTAGGAACTGAGCTGCTTGATCCTCATACATCAAATACGACGGGAGAATCCACCACATATATATGCATGCACACATATACATAAACACATACACAAATATACATACTTACATATATACACAAATATACATACTTACATATATACACAAATATACATACTTACATATATACACAAATATACATACTTACATATATACACAAATATACATACTTACATATATACACAAATATACATACTTACATATATACACAAATATACATACTTACATATATACACAAATATACATACTTACATATATACACAAATATACATACTCACATATATACACAAATATACATACTCACATATATACACAAATATACATACTCACATATATACACAAATATACATACTCACATATATACACAAATATACATACTCACATATATACACAAATATACATACTCACATATATACACAAATATACATACTCACATATATACACAAATATACATACTTACATATATACACAAATATACATACTTACATATATACACAAATATACATACTTACATATATACACAAATATACATACTTACATATATACACAAATATACATACTTACATATATACACAAATATACATACTTACATATATACACAAATATACATACTTACATATATACACAAATATACATACTTACATATATACACAAATATACATACTTACATATATACACAAATATACATACTTACATATATACACAAATATGCATACTTACATATATACACAAATATACATACTTACATATATACACACATATACACAAATATACATACTTACATATATACACACATATACACAAATATACATACTTACATATATACACACACACACACACACACATATATATATATATATAAATATACACACACGCAAATATACATACTTATACCCATAAACACACACACACTCATATAGATGCATACAGGCATGCACATATAAACACACACAAACATATATATATATATTGATATAAATGGACATAAACAGATGCACACATAGATGCACACACACACACACACACACAAAAGAACTGATGACATTTGCTAGTTGTCTACATCCTTCAGCTGGAACTAATCTGTCATTTCTGAACCTTTCCCAAAATAGCTTTTGGTATCCAGGCCATTCTGAAAGCGCCAAGTGGCTCAAGCGGGTGGACCACTTGTAAGATGTAGAGACGCACAGGGGAAATGTCAGGAAAACAAACAAAAGTTTGGGAAATGGAAAGTTCCACGTAAAAACAAACATAAGGGACGCACAGACACACACACATTGGACCCCTGTCTATCCCCTTTCGTTTGCTTTCTGCAGATTAACACTATTAATTACATCTGTAAAGGTAAGTTTTTACCGTTCTTGAACTAAGCTTCACCATGAACCTGCATGTATATTTTCAAGTTTGTGTATATGCATACGTTTGTTTTGAGATGAGATACATTTGCACACACCTGACCTATGCCGTTTAGAGTTGCTTCTTTGATGTCTAACCTTCAGATGATAGAAGGAGAATTAGGGAAAGTATTATTTTTTTTCATTTTACAGATTATCTATACACACACAGGAACACATATATATATATATATATAGTGTGTATTTAGGCATCATTTTTTCATTCATACATGTTTCATTAAATAATATAGACAAGTGTTGTCTATATATTTTATGTAAGTTCTTTTCATATAGTCTGATAAGCTTAATAACATTATCATTAAACAATGAAAGAAAATCACAATATTGATACATATTTTTAATCCAATCTAAGCTTTCGGCTTACATAAGCCATTATCGAAGATGACAATTACACAATATATTAAGCAATACACGAACAAGAAATTGATGATCTGTTTTTGTTTACATGGATGATTTCCAAGCAACGATAAACACGTGCATATAAGACGCTGGAAGCGAAAATCGCACAACAGCTCATGACATCACACATGACAACGAGAGAGTGAATCCGATGAGTATTGAGTATGGAAAGCCGTTGGTATGAACTAATGGCTTCTGTTACCAAAGCTTAGATTGGATTAAAAAATATGTATCAATATTGTGATTTTCTTTCTTCGTTTAATGATAATGTTATTAAGCTTATCAGACAATATGAAAAGAACTTACATAAAATAAATAGACAACACTTGTCTATATAATTTGATGAAACATATATATATATATATATATATATATATATTGATGCATGTTTCATTTTATATATATATATATATATATATATATATATATATATATATATATTGATGCATGTTTCATTAAATAATATAGACATGTTTTGTCTATTTATTTTAAGCAAATTCCTTTCATATCGTCTGATAAGCTTAATATCATTGAAAGACAAAAGGAAAAAAATTCTTGAACCTATATAAACAGTTGAAACTTAACCTGATCAAAATAAACTATGAAATCTCCACAAATATTCTTAAGTGCCTATAATTGATAACAGAAGCAATTAGTTTATACCAACGGCTTCCCATACTTAATACTTCTCGTTTTCATTCTTGCGTGTTCATGTGTGACATCACGAGCTGCGGTGGGATTTTCGCTTCCAGGTTCTCGTATGCACGAGTTTGTCGTTGCTTGGAAATCGTCCATGTAAACAAAACAAACTATGATTGTTGTTATGTCTGTGTATTGTTTAATATATTGTAATGTAATTGTCATCTTTGATAATGGCTTATGTAAGCCGAAAGCTTAGATAGGATTAAAAAACATGTATCAATATGGCAATTTTCTTTCGTCTTTCAATGATAATGTTATTCAGCTTATAAGACGATATGAAAGAAATTTGCATAAAATAAATAAGCAAAACTTGTCTATATTAATAAAACATGAATCAATGAAAAAATGCTGCCTAACTACACACACAATATATATATATATACACCCACGATCCCAGTGTATGGCACCTTTGAAAAGTACCTGAAAAACATACCATGGGTTGACACAAGCCTTGTGAGTGAAACTGGGTAGACGGAACTCTTGGGGGCGGTTGATAGCTGGCTTTGTTTAAATTGTTGATGATGCGAGATGACACACTCTTATCCAGAAACTATAACTACGGTCTGCTCAGCATATATATATCACTTTAAACGTTATTTTAGTGTCTACTTATATTTGAGTAGACACGCTATTTATTTATTTATTAAACATTACATTTATCTATTTTCGTCTACCAGCCTGAATATTCAAGAAATCTTATTAAAGAACAATATGCACTCTTTGGTAGGATTTGAACCTGCATTAACCTAGGCAGAGGTAAACTGTTGTCAGATCTTATCAATTTGGCCTTGAAGAAGCCTTGCCAATCAAACAAGGTCTGAACAGTGACTTTAAGAGAAATCCTAAACTAAAAATAACATTTAAAGTGATAAAAATCTGTCGGATTTATAAATAAAAATTCCATTACGTCTTTAGAAACTTACTTTGTTTACATTTGGTTACAAAACAGAACAGATGTGATAATTCTGAGGAATCTCTGATAAGGATTTCACTTAATGGCACTGTTGAATCTAATGACAGTTTCCCTCTGCCCAGGAGGACACAGGTTCAAATCCTGCTGGAAAGTGCATATCATTCTTCACTAAGATTTCTTGAATATTCAGGCCAGGGTACAAAAATAAATATATTGTTTAATAAATAAATGGCACATCTACTCAAATACGGGTATCTACACAAATAATGCTTAAAGTGATAAAAATCTGTGGGATAAATAAATAAAAAATCCATTACTTCTTTTTATATATATATATATATATATATATATATATATATATATATATATATTTTCTCTGTTTTTACATTAAAATCTCTGGATTATATCCTCCTTGGAATAGTCCATACGAATTACCAAACACATTTATGAAAAAATATAGTCTCATGGTGTGCTATATTTATGGGATAAAGTGCTCAATATCAGAGATAGAGCGTGTGTAAATATAAAAGTGAATATTGACGTGAACACTTAGAGGTAACAATCTGTTTCATGCTGGATGCAATCGTCAGGCCACAAGTGCTGTTATTTTTCTCGGCTATTTATATATACGAGACAGTGGTGCATTGTGGGTAGTCTATTTTGCCGGTTATTTTACCAGAAGTCGTTTATTTATTTGGATTAAATTATTATGCTTGTCATTATTAATTTTTTTTTTTATCTTATATATTTGTTTTTTATTTTAATTTTAATCAGTGTTTTTATTAACATAGTAAAAGTTATTTATATCGCTTACTTAATAGATTTTTTTTGGGGTTTGGGAAGATAATTAAAGCTATTTATTCAATTTTGGGGTTAATTGTGGTAGTTTATATTTAACTATTATTTTGGCGGGAGCAGTTTTTAATTTGTTTATTACTTCATGTATTTATTTGGATTAATTATCTTTATTTGTTTTTTTAAACAGTTAATTTATCAGGATCAGTTTGTTAGTTTTTTTATTTATTTGGATGAATTTAGATTAATTTATTTTACTTGTTTTTTATAATTTATTTATTTATTTATTTATTATACTGTATATTTTTATTTATATATATATATACATATACATGTTCAGTTGAAATGCCGAAAGGAAGGCACCATAGTTTTATGCTACTCAAGTACTTTCGATCTCCTCCAAGGTCATCTCCAGGGATAAAATACAAAGACATACTTATTGTAATAGTGATAAAAACTGCATTCCATTGTGATGGTGATTCTTAAAAAGTCCCTGAGAAGGATCTTGGAGGAGATTGAAAATACTTGCATAAGAAAAAACTAGGGTGTCGCCCTTGATGAATTTAACATCAAGAAACTGATTAGAGAACTGGAAAAGATCAGTGTAAAAATAGACATGATATATCTATAATATTCAATGAAACATGTCTGAATGAAGATATGCTGTATATATATATATATATATATATATATATATATATATATATATATATATATATATGTGTGTGTGTGTGTACAGATGAAATACATCAAGGAAGGCACTGTAATTTTTTCATACCAAGAACTTTTGATCACCTCCAAGGTCATCTCCAGGGATAAAATAACATAATATTTCTATATTATTCAATGAAACATGTTTGAATGAAGATATGCTGCCTATATATATATATATATATATATATATATATATATATATATATAGAGAGAGAGAGAGAGAGAGAGAGAGAGAGAGGCTAAGAAGAATTTGTTAATCCGTATAGGTAGTCCCAAAAAGGATGAAATCTTGAGAGCTCAATGTAAATCCAGAGCTAATAATTTAAAGGAAAAACAGACCACTTTAAGGCCTTAAAGTGGTTTGTTTTTCCTTTAAATTATATATATATATATATATATATATATATATATATTTCTAGTTACCTAACCATAAAAAAATTCTAAGTTCTTCTATATTTTCTTTCTTATGTTCAAGGCTCTGTGAATATTAAATTAAACAAATAACATTCTACCCTCTTTAAATATTGATGGAATCTGTGGCAAATTGTCTCTGGGTTCAAGTTAATGGTATCAGTTGTGGTGGTCTGTTGAGAACACAGATTTCACTTGACTGATGCTACGTTCAAATCAATTTGGTAAACAGAAAAGGGAAAGAAAGCACAGGGTGAAGATGAGTGTATAAGTAGGAAAGAAAGAGAAACTGAAAGATGGATTATTCTTGCTAGAATCCATCTTGCACATTTATAAATCTTTCTTTCATCCATGCTTTGAATATTGCTGCCATCTCTGCTCCTTTTATATATCTCAATATACTCTGACTAATCCAAAGAAGGGTCGGTAATGTTATTGGTCCTGAGCTGGTATCTTGACTTCAGTCACTTCGCAACTGCCATGATGTGGCCTCCCACTGTCTTTTCTATAAATATTTTCATGGCAATTGTTATAATGAGCTTTCCTGCTTGGTACCTTGACCACAGGTATTTAGACATTCTACTAGATTGGCAACTAGGTCTCATTGTTTTACTGTTGAAATAACTAAATGTAGCCACTAGATATAGATTCTAATAGTTTCTTTTCTGGCCTTTAGAACTCTCTTCCAGTTTCTTGCCTCTCGTCCACCTACAAGCTTCAAAGATTTAAATGTAACATCAATCACCATGTTCTGTCTTCCTGAATAGAGTGACCATTTGCGTCTTAGTGGCATTAGCATCTTACTTGAGGGGAAATGATTAAAAAAAATGGACAGTTCCTTTTTTGCTGTCAAAATATTCTTCTGACACAAAAGATTGCTTACTAACAAGCAATATTTTGAAATCTAAACTAAATACCCCTAATATCGCTATCTTATGCCAGACATTTTTTTCTTGTTACACCCCCATTTTGCACAAATATAAATCTACCATTCGTCCGAGCACTGAATTTTACTGCTATATCTGGTTCGATGTTCCTACTATATCCCTCAAGATGGTTTTAATCCTGGGTATGATGATGAACTACATCGGTCAGCAAGAACACTGATCAGAAGATTGGAGGTTTTGAGTAAAATGCAACCACCTCTTAATTGCTGTTGTTCCCAGGTCCACCCTGAGTGAGTAATAGCACCTGTTAGGGTCCCAGATATGGGCAAATAGTGAAACACCAAACAAAACATAATACTATGAAAGTATAAAAATACAGTATCTGTCTATATTTCTGAGGTATGATGTACACTTTTTTCATTATTTGGACTATTGTCCTCATCTTTGTTGCCATATTTATCACAACGTTTCGGCAGTTGTACGCTCCTGCCTTCTTCAGGTAGTTGGAATGTTGAACTGAACCCTTTATTTCACTCACTGGGGTAGTCTGTTCTAGTTCCATGTGTCCTCCTTATACTTTTTTTAAGATTAGGTAAACTAGAAATAAATATATATATGTTTCATTGAATAATATAGACATATTATGTCTATTTTTACACTGACCCTTTCCAGTTCTCTAATCAGATTCTTGATGTCCTTGAGGACACATGGCACAGTGGATAAAGGCGTTAGTTACGTCCAGTCACAGGACCCAAAGAGTGTGAGTTCAATACCCAGTTAAGGTGGTGGAAAACTTGGGGAGGGGAATTAACAAGAGATAACTGACAACTGACATCCATTAGACATGGCACGTGGAACTAGAACAGTCTACCCCAGTGAGTGAAATAAATGACTCAGTTCGAAATTCCAACCACCTGAAGAAGGCCAGAGCGTACAATGGCCAAAATGTTGTGATAAACATGGCGACAAAGATGAGGACAATAGTCTGAATAATGTAAATAGTGTACTAATTTCACTGTTCAAGAAAAATAAGAAAATAGGGATACTAACTCAGATATAGGTACTCACTATAAATAATGCTTACACTAATAAGATATAATGTCTAACTACTAATGGTGTGTATAAAATGAAAATACTTTAGCTACACTCAATAAAATTTTAGTCCGTCTTATTTAGTATTTGTTATCTGCCATTTTTGCAGCGTCAAAATCCTATTAGATGCGATCATTATTTTACTTTCACAATATGTCAGTGTCTGAACATTGATCAATTTGTATTTTTGTACAATGACCGAAATGTTGTGATAAATATGGCGACAAAGATGAGGACAATAAGTCCGAATAATGTAAATTCGGTAAAAATATAGTTTTATTGTAAAAATACCAGCAATACATTTTTATATAAAAAATTACCAACAATACCTATTTAAAGTAAAATTACCAACAATACACACATACTAACAAAATGTAGTGACTTCATCCAAATCCATTTAAAATCCTACGAAACAACCAACATGAACTCTTTCATGACATTAATCCACATAATATCTGCCAATTTCTTAAATCAAACTGTATTCCAAAATATAACTTCAATTAAATTACAACATAAAACACACATATCACCGTCTCTAGTAATTATGTCCATACAAGCATGTATATGAACAAAAGCTGAGTATCATCTGCCATGTATGCAACTGTGAAAACAGAATAACATACCTTATATTTTTATTAATTCAAAGCTTCCAAGAAAATTAAATTTCAGTATTAAATGACCCATAAGGAGTTGATGTGCCATTAGACAAACAAATCAATCAAGATTCTTGACAAAATTCAAAGAAGCGTTTGTAATGTAATTGATCCTGGCATGGTGTCTCACTTACCCACCAATGTGACATGATATTGCTCTGCCTTGTCTATAGATATTACCATAGCAATTGTTCTGATGAGCTTTCCACTTTGGAGTCTCAACTGCATGGTTTTAAGCATACTACTAAATTAGCCACTAGCACTCATCATTTTACAGTTAAACTAGATAGATGCAACTGTCTGTTCCATTCTAATAGTTTCTTTTCTCACACAGAAAGCAGAATCAGTGAATGAAGTTCAAATTCCAGCATCTCTTCTCCCCCCAGCTATAGGTTAAATAGCAGAGCAGATTCGCTTCCGTAGCCTTGGGTGGCAACCAGTTTGGAAGAAGGACAATTCTAAAGTCAAAACCTTGGAGAAAGCAGTAGGTAATCAGTTCAATATTTTTCATAAAAAGTCATGGTAATTTACAGATAATAAAGAAAAAGGATGCTGTGGAGAGACATGATCCCCTATACCTGAAAATGGAAATAGCATTTAGAGAAAAACAATATACCTCTATTGTATACTTTGTGAAATAATATACACTCACTGGTCACTTAATTAAATACATTGTCTTTTTTACATTGTTTGGACTATGGTCTTCATCTTTGTTGCCATATTTATCACGTTTTGGCCATTGTACGCACAAGCCTTCTTCAGGTGGTTGGAATGTCAAACTGAACATTGTGATAGATATGGCAACAAAGATGAGGACGATAGTCCAAACAATGTAAATAGTGTACATAATACCTCATCTCAGAAATATAGATATTGTTTTTTCTTTTTTTACTTAAGTAAAGAATGCTGTGGTGTCAAGTACACATAAACAAATGATCTTTTATGCAAATTTCTAATCAGCTGATGCCCTGACAGTGGTTTAATTGTGGTTGGCTGAATTTGCTTTCATTCTTTGGGAAAAAAAGGTTATTTAAGTGACTTTGAATAAGTTATGGTCACTGGTGACATACAGGCAGGTCTGTGTATTTCAAAACTTGTTGATCTGCTAGGATTTAAACATAAAAGTATATCTTGGGCTTACAAAGAATGGTCAGAAAAAGAAAACAAATCCAGTGAATTGCAATTCTGTATGTAGAAATCTCTTGTTGATGAAAGAGATTG
The DNA here is from genome assembly GCA_964036315.1 of Acanthosepion esculentum. NCBI lineage: Eukaryota > Metazoa > Mollusca > Cephalopoda > Sepiida > Sepiidae > Acanthosepion > Acanthosepion esculentum. The sequence continues at coordinate 96,308,942 of OZ038502.1, forward strand.
GAAAAGAATGGTCCGACTCCTTCAAGTTGATAGAAAGACAGAAGTGGCTCAAATAACCACTATACTGAACAGATTATCTGAACACACAACATGTTAATCCCTTAAACAGATGGGCTAAAGCAACAAAAGACCACACCAAGTGCCTCTCCTGCTAGATAAGAACAAAAAACTGAGGCTACAATTTGTTAAGGATCACAAAATCTGTACAAGATTAGAAAGACAATTCCTGGTCCGATACGTTTCTATTTCTACTGAAACAATCAAATGGTCCAGATGATAGGACCAGGATTTGGCAAAACCAACATGAAAGTGTGGATCCAACCTGGTTTATATCAACAGGCTGGTGGTGCTTGTGGTAGTGACTCTGGCATCAGGTAAGAAAAACAAAGTGAAGCTATCAGAAAAAACTGGACACTAGAAGAGGTGGTTTCATGCCTAATCTGAATTTGATAAACAGACAAGACATCATGTCAATATAAAGTGGGGGTTCAATTCTAGATTTAAAAATCAATATATAAATTGATCCCTCACTTCATGGCCACATTAATTTCTATATATTGATATTCCAGAGAATGTAAATAAATCTAAAAGCCATGCCTGTGTTGGTAATGAGTATTTGATTTATTCATTCATTTTCTATTGTTTATCAACCTTTTGCATGTTATTTAAAACCACAAAATATTTTTAGCCTGTAAGAATTTTTTAAAATTTAATAATGATTTAGTGATATTTACAAGTTTTACTAATTAACCTAAAGCTGGGGGGAAAATGAGGTTCTGACTAGGCTCAATGTTGCTTAACTTTGGCGATTGTATGGCAACCGGTGATTCAATGTGATGTGGCTATAAAATTCTGAGCCATTATCGATTACACCATCCACGTATCTAAACTTACAGCATCTGGTATTTCCAAGCAGCCACCCATCTAGGTGCTGACTAGGATTAATGTTGCTTAACTTTGGCGATTGTACAGGAACAGGTGTTCCAATGTGATACGGCCATAACCCTGAGTTGAACCAGTTTCTAAAAGGTTATACTTAATAAAGATTAGTGAGTATTTACTTGAAAAACCACTAAAGATACAAAATTAAAACTGGAAATTATAAATAGAAAAAAAGCAACCCACATATTGCAATAAATTTACAAAGGAAACATTACACCTGACTTTTGTTTTTTGGAAATTTACAGTTGAATTAATAATCGAAAAATGATGAAGACAATCAACTCGGTTCAAAATTCACAGACAGAAGGACAAAAGGTAGAGTAACTAAAAGATTCTTACAAAGATAAGTATAAAAAAAAAATCAATGTATAAAAATAAGAACACTTCCTCTCCAAACATTGTGATAAATACAACAAAGATAAGGAAACTGGTCCAAAAGAATCAATGTATAATAGTAAGAACACTTCCTCTCCCAACATTGTGATAAAGACAACAAAGATAAGGAAACTGGTCCAAAAGAATCAATGTATAATAGTAAGAACACTTCCTCTCCAAATATTGTGATAAAGACAACAAAGATAAGGAAATTGGTCCGAAAGAATCAATGTATAATAGTAAGAACACTTCCTCTCCAAACATTGTGATAAAGACAACAAAGATAAGGAAACTGGTCCAAAAGAATCAATGTATAATAGTAAGAACACTTCCTCTCCAAACATTGTGATAAAGACAACAAAGATAAGGAAACTGGTCCAAAAGAACCAATATATAATAGTAAGAACACTTCCTCTCCAAACATTGTGATAAAGACAACAAAGATAAGGAAACTGGTCCAAAAGAATCAATGTATAATAGTAAGAACACTTCCTCTCCAAACATTGTGATAAAGACAACAAAGATAAGGAAACTGGTCCAAAAGAATCAATGTATAATAGTAAGAACACTTCCCCTCCAAATATTGTGATAAAGACAACAAAGATAAGGAAACTGGTCCAAAAGAATCAATGTATAATAGTAAGAACACTTCATCTCCAAACATTGTGATAAAGACAACAAAGATAAGGAAACTGGTCCAAAAGAATCAATGTATAATAGTAAGAACATTTCATCTCCAAACATTGTGATAAAGACAACAAAGATAAGGAAACTGGTCGAAAAGAATCAATGTATAATAGTAAGAACACTTCCTCTCCAAACATTGTGATAAAGACAACAATGATAAGGAAACTGGTCGAAAAGAATCAATGTATAATAGTAAGAACACTTCCTCTCCAAACATTGTGATAAAGACAACAATGATAAGGAAACTGGTCCAAAAGAATCAATGTATAATAGTAAGAACACTTCCTCTCCAAATATTGTGATAAAGACAACAAAGATAAGGAAACTGGTCCAAAAGAATCAATGTATAATAGTAAGAACACTTCCTCTCCAAATATTGTGATAAAGACAACAAAGATAAGGAAACTGGTCCAAAAGAATCAATGTATAATAGTAAGAACACTTCCTCTCCAAACATTGTGATAAAGACAACAAAGATAAGGAAACTGGTCCAAAAGAATCAATGTATAATAGTAAGAACACTTCCTCTCCAAACATTGCGATAAAGACAACAAAGATAAGGAAACTGGTCCAAAAGAATCAATGTATAATAGTAAGAACACTTCCTCTCCAAACATTGTGATAAAGACAACAAAGATAAGGAAACTGGTCCAAAAGAATCAATGTATAATAGTAAGAACACTTCATCTCCAAACATTGTGATAAAGACAACAAAGATAAGGAAACTGGTCCAAAAGAACCAATATATAATAGTAAGAACACTTCCTCTCCAAACATTGTGATAAAGACAACAAAGATAAGGAAACTGGTCCAAAAGAATCAATGTATAATAGTAAGAACACTTCCTCTCCAAACATTGTGATAAAGACAACAAAGATAAGGAAACTGGTCCAAAAGAATCAATGTATAATAGTAAGAACACTTCCCCTCCAAATATTGTGATAAAGACAACAAAGATAAGGAAACTGGTCCAAAAGAATCAATGTATAATAGTAAGAACACTTCATCTCCAAACATTGTGATAAAGACAACAAAGATAAGGAAACTGGTCCAAAAGAATCAATGTATAATAGTAAGAACATTTCATCTCCAAACATTGTGATAAAGACAACAAAGATAAGGAAACTGGTCGAAAAGAATCAATGTATAATAGTAAGAACACTTCCTCTCCAAACATTGTGATAAAGACAACAATGATAAGGAAACTGGTCGAAAAGAATCAATGTATAATAGTAAGAACACTTCCTCTCCAAACATTGTGATAAAGACAACAATGATAAGGAAACTGGTCCAAAAGAATCAATGTATAATAGTAAGAACACTTCCTCTCCAAATATTGTGATAAAGACAACAAAGATAAGGAAACTGGTCCAAAAGAATCAATGTATAATAGTAAGAACACTTCCTCTCCAAATATTGTGATAAAGACAACAAAGATAAGGAAACTGGTCCAAAAGAATCAATGTATAATAGTAAGAACACTTCCTCTCCAAATATTGTGATAAAGACAACAAAGATAAGGAAACTGGTCCAAAAGAATCAATGTATAATAGTAAGAACACTTCCTCTCCAAACATTGTGATAAAGACAACAAAGATAAGGAAACTGGTCCAAAAGAATCAATGTATAATAGTAAGAACACTTCCTCTCCAAACATTGTGATAAAGACAACAAAGATAAGGAAACTGGTCCAAAAGAATCAATATATAATAGTAAGAACACTTCATCTCCAAACATTGTGATAAAGACAACAAAGATAAGGAAACTGGTCCAAAAGAATCAATGTATAATAGTAAGAACACTTCATCTCCAAACATTGTGATAAAGACAACAAAGATAAGGAAACTGGTCCAAAAGAATCAATGTATAATAGTAAGAACACTTCCTCTCCAAACATTGTGATAAAGACAACAAAGATAAGGAAACTGGTCCAAAAGAATCAATGTATAATAGTAAGAACACTTCCTCTCCAAACATTGTGATAAAGACAACAAAGATAAGGAAACTGGTCCAAAAGAAGCAATGTATAATAGTAAGAACATTTCATCTCCAAACATTGTGATAAAGACAACAAAGATAAGGAAACTGGTCCAAAAGAATCAATGTATAATAGTAAGAACACTTCCTCTCCAAACATTGTGATAAAGACAACAATGATAAGGAAACTGGTCCAAAAGAACCAATATATAATAGTAAGAACACTTCCTCTCCAAACATTGTGATCAATGTAACAAAGATAAACAAACTCATCTCAAAAAATCAATTTATGATAGGAGAAACACTTAAAAACCGAATACCTTATTTATGAATTCAGTATTCCAGTGGAAAAAAAAGCAATATCTGAATTTTTCAACAACCTGAAAATGTGAATTTTCTTTCTGCAGAAAAAGTATTTCTCATCTAGTAAATGTCAATTCAGAGCTCCTGGACTTTTTTCAATTTTATATTTTTATTGAGAAATTTCCTTTCAGCCAAAAATGCTTGATTGCTTTCAGTTAACTTCAGTTCTTTGATTTGCATTCTTGAAATTTAGGTCTTGGCCGTTCTTTTGTCATTATTAATAAATCCTCCATGCCATGAAATGTGCCTTGGAAGAAGCAAATATAGCTAAACCTGTACACTCTATTTCCTATGGAAAATTTCTACAAAGATATGAACACTTTACACACATTGTAGTATTGATAAGTACAAATCTTTAATGTCTTTATTGGGACCCAAAGGTTTGCCATTTTTGTTTGTGAGTGCAAATAAATTCTTCAGTTACCATGGTGCTTTATTTTATCAATATTTATGGCTGGGAGAGTCAGTCTCTTTTACTGACATGTTGGAAGCAAAAAACATCATGTATATCATTGGTAGGTAGGTAGGAACAAATATATAAAAAAAAACGTTGTTCAGTCTTTGATCTGCAATCATAAATTTGTTGTCGATTTTGGAACGAAGAAAATAAACTCAAGTATAGTATATTTTTATATGAGCAAACAGATAAAGTATTTTATGTGCAATTCCAAACAATTGCTATAAAGTCTGGAATAATTTTACAACCAAAGAGAGAAATAAACAATTTTGAGAAAAGCCTAAGATTACTACTGCTTCTGCCACTGCTATAATGACTATACTTTCTTCTTCTACTTCATGTAGTTTTTTTTGTTGTGATGCAGCCAAGTGATGCTGCCTGGAACTGATAAGACTGCAGATTTAAAAATGGCTAGAATTACAGTCTTGGAGAGAACTGGTGGCAGGAATGCCACATTGCAAGATCTGCACCATAGCAGAAAGACATAATTCACTAAAAAAATTTTTTTTTAGTAGGAGGTAGCAGATGCAGTTTTAAAAGCATTAGGCACAAAAATATTATATCTCTCTCTCTCTCTCACACATATATATATATATATATATATATATATATATATATATATATATATATATATGTTAGGATATTGCACCAAAAACATGTCAAAATCACAACACAATTGCAGTCAAGTTTCTATGCATATCACTTCATCTCATCAGGCAATTATCCTGATGAGATGCATTCATACGCAATCGAAACACGACAGCAATTGTGTGGCAATTTTGACATGATATCCTAAAATAAAGAATATTGCTCTATTTTGTATTGAGCCCTCTTTTAAATTAAATGTTATGAACGTTGGAATTGTACTCTATTCATTCTCATCTTACCTGGATATATATTTAGTGTTTTGGGGCAGCAGATCATTGTTCAAACATATATTATTAAATCTGAATGCCTATTATGTCTGATCATGAACCGTTCTAATGTTCGAAGGTTTGCTTTAATTTCTGGTGAAAAGAAAGACAAAAATTGTCCAACTTTTAGATATGTTTTTATTAAGTAGGTCCTAAGCTTTTGGCTCACATGAGCCATTCTCATGGTGGTTATACAGACATGAAACTAAGATATCCACCGTCAAAGATGATATTTTGTCATTTTGACAAATATCAAAATAACAATGTCCACTCATATATATATATATATATTGGTATGTGGCCGAGTGGTTAGAAGGTTTCTGACCATGAGACCTGTGTTTGAATCGAGCTATGGTCGATTTGTCAGAAAAGTGACTTCTTGATGTTATCTGTCTGGAGAACGTGATCACACCTTTGGAAAGTGCCTGAAACCAGTCCATGGATTGACTGATGCTTTGTGAGTGAAACTGGTTAGATGGAATCCTTTGGGAGCCATCAATAGTTACACTAGCACAAAGTCACAAGTCATCGTGACTGAGGGTTTGAGCGTGCTGGCCTTGTTCACACTGAATAATATGCTCTTCCCAGAAGGTCTGCTCAGCATAGTTGCAGTATAAACCACAGGTGGGCTCTGTGGGTGTTGAATAAATACAAATGTGCCTGAGCAGTCATCTGCAACAGGGATTAACTAACCACCATAGCAGAGGGGAAAAATTGCAGTCTAGCCAAATTCTTCTGTATTCTTTTTCTCTCCGTCACCTTTGTCCCTGAATATCTACATTGTGAAAACAGAAAATCTACCAAGAATGGTGATATATTCTAAGAGCCAGAACACAAATTTACTGTGGCTGAACTAGCAGCAATCAAGTTGCTTTCCAGACATTTTCATCTCAGTGGATTATTTTCTCTTTTAATCAAAGCAGCATTTCCAAAGTCAAAATTGTGGTCAGTTTGTTATAGTGAACAACCAATGTGTTTTGTGTTTCTGGATACAATTCTTTTTTGACCAATCAAGATACAAGTATAATTTTATGTGGCAGAGTGAAAATCATTTAAGGTTAGGTGGGTAATGCATCAAAAAAATAACACCCCCTTAATAAAAAAATTTGAATTCTCATTCTGCCACTAACTTAAACTATGTTATACTATTTAGCTTATAAATAGAGAAAATCAGTTTTTTAAAAAATTATTCTGCATCATAAATGAAACTGAACTTCAAATTTTAAGTTTAATTTAAAATTCAGGTTTTGGTTTCAAAACATCGTAATTTCTGTGTCGTAAAGAATACACATTTTTAAATAATAATTATAATATATATATATATATATATATATTATGAAATTGACAAAGTCCGACAATTATTTTTTAAGACGTTTTTTATGTTTATATGTTCTTTTTTATAGATACAAATATTTAAGTAAATGCTCTGTTTATAATAAACAGTATTAACGACATTTACCGGCCTGAATGTTCAAGAAATTTTCATAGAAAATATGCGTCCTCCGACAGGACTCGAACCTGTATCCTACACACAACTGGCATATAGCCTGACATGCTATGCTATTAATATAAATGTTGTCAATACTGTTTCTTATAAACAGAGAATTTACTTAAATATTTGTATCTATGAAAAGAATGTATAAAAAATATATATATATATATATATATATATGAGGAAAAACATGAAAAAAAAAAAATCTGAATATGCAAGTTTACTGTGTTAATGTTTCAATGTCGACACAGACGTTTCGGTCTAGTAGACCTTCTTCAGGACATAGTTATTAAAACATAATTAAACGATATTCAAGTCAACATAAAAACTATGTCCTGAAGAAGGCCTACTAGACCGAAACGTCTGACGTCGACATTAAAACATTAAGACAATAAACTTCCATATTCAGATTTTGTTTTTTTTCATATTTTTCCTCATACTGTCGGATCTATATCCATATATTTGCTTATATATATATATATACACACACACACACGCACGCACGCACTTGTGCACACACACACATTTTTATTACTTCAAAAGTTATTTTTAGTCATTATGTAGAACAAGCTTCTTCAAAAATTGCTGATAAATTTTGATGCTCATTTTATTGACTTTTTCTTGCCCCCCTTGTACCATTCCAGACACCAGTTTAGATGGTATATGTCTAAGAATTATCCGTAGTTTCCACAATCCTTAGCCAATTTCAGAAATTAAATTATTTTACGGTTTTAAATTAAAAAATGCTTTCATATATTCATTTTTCTCATGACATTTGATGTTAAAAGGTTAAAAACTCCAGCTGTTTTGATTTACATTTACAAAATTTATGATGTCTCATTTAAGAGATAATTATGGCAGATCTCAAGTCATTTAAAATATAACATAGATTTAGTTTTTATCTCCGTTAATTATTAAAAAAATATATACTATTCTTTGGGGTTAAAGATATTTTATTTCAAACTGTTTTATGGTTATGGCTTCAAGCATTTGGTAAAATATGAAAGTGCTGTGCCAATATGACAGCAGACAAAAAATATTCAAGTGGAAGACCGCAAATCATTCTAGGACTCAGATATATGCGTACAGATACCAACGTTGGATCAATAAGTCTGTACACTATCAGAAATGTTCATAATGTTCAATAATGTGATTAATATTCATCATTCAATCAAGTGCAGTGACAAGAAAGGAATTATACTGCAAAAGAAATATTTTCTGGCTGAATTTATGAAGCGTTGTCATTATTTACACTATTTATATTCGGACTATTCTTGTTATTTTTGTTATTGTTATCACAACGTTTCGGGCATTGTGACCTCTGGCCTTCCTCAGGTGCATATCAATCTGGATAACCTACAAGGAACTCTGAGCTGAACCTTTTGTTTAATCTACAGGATCAGAGAGTAGACTGCTTTCATTCCACCTCCCCTAGTACTTATTTTTATTTAGTACTGCTCAGTTTTCTCACCTGTTTCCATGGAGTGCACATTGCACGACCCTTAAAAATAATCTCTCTCTCATATATATATATATATATATATATATATATAGATAGATAGAGAGAGAAAGAGAGATGAATAGAGACAAAAAGAAAACTTATATTCAAACAAAGCTTTTATCCACTGAGCCATATATATATATATATATATATATATATATATAACGTTCTTTTTATAGATACAAGTATTTAAGCAAATGCTCTGTTTTATAATAAACAGTATTTGCTTAAATACTTGTAACTATAAAAAGAACGTTAAACATATTATAAATGTCTTTAAATAAATTGTCGGACTATGTCCAATTCAAATATATATATATATATATATATATATATATATATATATAATATGGAGAAAACAACTGAAAAGTTGTAAATTAAAAGAAAAAAAAAATTGAATGTTTTTTTTGTGAAAGTATTTATTTATATTTTTATATATATATATATATATATTTGATATTTCAGATCAGCCCGATCTTTCGTCAGAAATTAATTAAATAACTGTATTATGCTATATATATATATATATATATATATATATATATATATAGAGAGAGAGAGAGAGAGAGAGAAAGACAGATGAATAAAGACAAAAAGAAAACTTATATTCAAACAAAGCTTTTATCCACTGGGCCATGTGTCATTGAAGTAATCCAGTCGTTGACCTGAAAAGTTGTGAGGAGTTCAATACCTGGCCACAGCAGAGGTGAACAAAAGAGACTTACTAAAGGGGAAAAAATTGAAACTGAGATATCCAGAAGAGTATGGCACATGGGATTAGAACAAATTACCCCAGTGAATGAAACGGTTTGGTTCAAAATTCCAATCACCTGAAGAGGGCCGGTGTGTACAGTGGCTGAAACATTGTGACAAGGACAACAGTCCGAATAGTTTAAGTAGTAAATAATGTTATTTATCATCCCAGAAAGTCAGACAAAAGTAAAACTGTAATTGATTAAATGACATTCCAATTTACAGCACAAGAATAACTTGATTATTTCACCAACAGAAAACAATTTGTTGTACACAGCATGTATTGAAGTTGCATTCACATTTTGTGAGACAATAGTGTTCAGGCTCACCAACTCATTTGCCATTCTAAATATATAAAACCTGATAACTTTGGGGATAGTATGCCCCTTTTTCATCTGTTATTCTAGCAGAATGTGGCCTTGCAGTGTCATGGACGAGAACAATATTTTTTTTCTTTAATCCACTTCCCTGCCAGGAAAAAAACAAACTAAAGTATGTTAGTAGACTCTAAATTTATTCTTAACTACCACATAATATTAGTAGGTATTAATAGATATGATGATTCATTAGAACTGGTTCCCCAAAACAAACTTTTGACTCGACCTAATATTTTATTGTGAGAAAGGACTATATTTTTATCACACCTCCTCTCCAGTCAAATATTGATCAACTATTTTTTTTCTCTGATTATCTTAATTTCTTTACTACCATTTTTCTTCGACATTTCACAGTTTGTGCATTTCCTCTTCAAGATGCTTTAATGAAAACATTAACTCAAATACAAACAACCCACCGTCTTACAAGCCAGATATCTACAAAGCATTCAACTCTCTTTTATTTTCTCTCAAGTTCATTGATTTAATAACCAATCAATTATAGCCATTTGCACCCATTTAGATAAAGACTAATGGCATTTTTTAAAACAGATGCTCTTCGTGTTGTTTGCCCTGGAGGTTCTCAGAAAGCAACATCTCATGCAGATATTCCCAATACAATGATTCTTGTGTTAACGAGAGGGAGAAAGAAGTTTCCTCCTAATGTCACTCTTGGGGTTTTGAAAGCACAATTAAAAAGGGTAATGAAATTGATCCACTCACTGTTTCTGTACGACCTGAATCGTTTTATAAAGGGTGATATTTCTTGATAAGGGATTTTGATAGAGTTATCTGCTCTTATTGTTTGGCATTTTTCCCCCATGATAATAGCCTTTCTTTTATTGATGATATCTAAGGGAAACAATTCAATGGTTACAACAGTGTATTGCCGTTGATAAGGCCTGTCATAAATTATTATAAATAAAGTTGATGTTTTGCACATAAATGTTTATTACAAACATCAATAGAATGATCATTTATAGTAAAATATTTACTAAGGTTTGCATATGAACATAACCAATTGTGGGTTCAATCCCTGGGCTGGGCACTGCAGACTCTATAAATAGTGCAAACAAAAACTGAGCTGTATTAAATAATAACAAAAGGAAATATCTATGGACATGGACAGTGGAATCAGAACAATCTACCCCATAGGGTTGAGTTTGAAACCCTTGAAGTTTACCCAGATCAACAAACAAATGAAGAAGGCTAGAGAGCATAACTATTGGAATGTTGTAATAATAACAATAAAGATGAGGATAATAGTCTGAATGTAAACAATGTAAATAATGTGAAGTCCTTATCCTAGAACTTCAGGAAGTAATTTTTAATCAATAAGATTCTGTTAATTTCATAGCTAACACTTTAAAAAGGAATCCTTAATGTCAGGAGTTTTCTTATTAGTTGGATAGTAGAAGAGATTCTAACTTGGGTTTGACATCAAGGGCACAAAAAAGTATTTTAAAAATTAGTGAATACAAATATTGGCTTTTGGGTAATATATACCCAGCAGCTGACAATGAATCCCCACAATTATAAAACTTTCTTGGTTTCCATTGTTGTAAACAGACTACTAAAAAGATCTGAAGAAAACTAATTTCTCTGGGCTTTTTTAATGATTTGTACAGAGGTTAAGAGACAAGATTTATGAAGTTCCTATTCCCAACATCTAATATTTTCTAGTCAAAGGACTGGCCAGAAGGACAGACAAAAACAACGTATACCATTTACTCCTGTCTCAATAGAAAATCCGTCAGAGCTGACAAAGTCAACCTGGCCACTGCTCTTGAAAAGGACTTCCAATCAGTGGTTAACTGGGACAGGAAATGGCTTGATATCTTCTACGTAAGCTCCAGAGTGACAGTATTACTGGACATGTGTTTGATTTAATCCAATCATTCCTATCAAATTGTGAAATGAAGGTCATTTTGAATAGGCTCACATCCAGATCTTTTCACACAAACGTGGTGTGCCCCAGGGCCCACGCTGTTTCTGATCTTCATCAATGATCTCCCTGATGTCCTCAGTTCCCAAGTAGGTATTTATACCATTTACTCCTGTCTCAATAGCAAATCCATCAGAGTTGACAAACTTGCAACTGCTCTTGAAAAGAACTTCCAATCAGTGGTTAACTGGGGCAGGAAATGGCTCGTAAATTTTAATGCTTCCAAAATTAAACTGCTCTCATTTAACCATGGCAGAGAAACTTTCCTGCCTGCCATCTGCATGGCTGATGCTAGACTCATGGGGAGCAACACACTGTGCCTTCTTGGCTTCGCATATTCAACTGACTTGAAGTGGAATGCCTACATCGAATCAATAGCTGCATCTACTGCAAGGAAAGTTGGGTCAGTGTGTCATGCCAGAAGGTTGACAGCATTTGGCAAATGCCTTCAAGATATAATCTACGTAAGCTCCAGGGTGACAGTATTACTGAACATGTGTTTGATTTAATCCAATTGTTATTATCAAATTGTGAAATGAAGGTTATTTTGAATAGGCTCACTCCCAGATCCTTTCACACAAAGGCGGTGTCCCCCAAGGCTCTATTCTAGGTCCTACACTCTTTCTGATATTCATCGATGATCTCCTGATGTCATCAGTTCGGAAGTAGGTATTTATACCATTTACTCCTGTCTCAAAAGCAAATCCATCAGAGTTTACAAACTGGCCACTGCTCTTGAAAAGAACTTCTAATTAGTGGTTAACTGGGGCAAGAAATGGCTCGTAAATTTTAATGCCTCCAAAACTAAACTGCACTCATTTAACCACCATCGAGAAACTTTCCTGCCCACCATGGCTGATATTAAACTCCTGGAGAGGAACACACTGAACCTTCTTGGCCTCACCTTTTCAAATGAATTGAAGTGAAACGACTACATCAAATCAATAAGTGCATCTACTGCAAGGAAAGTTGGGTCACTGTGTTGTGCCAGAAAGTATTTCATGTCAGAATCCATCTTTTGCATTTACAGATCTAGCCCCAAGAGGATAAAACCCCGTGAAGATCAAATAAGGCCTCAAAAATAGATCAAATAAGGTCTCTCAAGAAAATCAAATAAGGTCTCTCAAGAAGATCAAATACGGTCTCTCAATAAGATCAAATAAGGCCTCAAAAATAGATCAAATAAGGTCCCTCAAGAAAATCAAATAAGGCCTCTCAAGAAGATCAAATAAGGTCACTCTAGAAGACCAAATAAGACCTCTGAAAAAGATCAAATACTGCCTCAAGAAGATTATGAGAAGGTTGAAGAGATTTGCACTGGCATTCCCAGTTATGATCTTGCAGACCAACAATGTAACCTGCCCCACCCCCAACCAGAATGAAACACATTTCTGATTTGCATATCTGAAGAAAAGAGAATATAAACCAGAGTAGTAAACAATATCATATTAGTGCAGGCTGTATTAAGCATCCTCATCATGCCCACTGACTAGGTGAAGTCATAGGGTCACTGCACACCTGAATACCTGACCAGCTCCCTACACATGTCTCAGTTGCATACCAGTGTCTGGGTATCTGCAAAGGATCGTCTAGACGATTCAGAGATGGTGCCAGCCAATTTCCCCTTGCCTGCTTCTTCTATTACCTAATGTCGTACCTTGTAGGATGGTAGGGAAAAGATTTAAACTTTCTCTTTGTAATGGTGAATATGAAGTCTTCCAATAGGCCTTTTTTTTCTGGTTTAATAATGTCTTGCATCGCATCATTTGTCCAGCAGTCTACAGAGACAATGCCTCAGACTGTTCTGTAGCATCACATAATGCTTGGATTCTTTGCTGTAATTCTGTTGTTAATGTTCAAAAGTCTCAGGTGTTCAAAAACACTGAGAAAATCATTACCCACAGTAGCCTGATCTTTGATTGCAGGCAGATGTTCTTGTCATTTCGGGGGTTGTTTTTAGTTTTCTGACAACTGTCACTGTCTTTGGTGCTGCTGAAATTATTTTCCTTTTTATTCTGGAGCCCTCTTTGGCGATAATCAAGCCAAAATATTTTAATTGTTTCTCAACTTTAAATTCCTGACAATGACATACTAAGAGACTTGTGAATACTGTTGATTTAATTTATGTTGGTTTCAATCCCCAATTAAGGAATGACTGCAAAACCCTTACCCCTCCTCAATTTATAGGCAGCAACAGCACACAAATATATGCTGGGATTTCTTCCAAGCCAATAAAATAGTCCGGTTCTCAGTTTCATCTGACTTAGTCCCGGTCTGTCTTGTCTTGAAATCAGAAAACTACATTTGCTTGTCTTAAATTGCTTTTGTATATCAACCCCAATTCTTTGATGAGTTAGAAACCATTGTCAAAAAGCAAAATAAATAATACAAACTTAATTAATAAAGTTTGCAATGAAAAGTAAAAGTCAAAAAGGATGAAACAGCAAGAACCATGCAAGTAATATAGTTAAAGCAAATTAAAATTGGTAAGAAGGCAAAAGAATTCACAAACTATGAGTTGGTGTTTGTACAAAAAAGCAAGGTTGGACAAGTGAACACAGTAGGTCTGTCTTGCCGTGAAGCAGATCTGGACTGAGTCGTGTCAAAATGTAAGCCATCCCATTTTATTGGCTAAGAAAAATATCCCAGCATGCATTTTGTGTTCTTTTTTAAGAGGGAGAGGGAGAAAACTTTTGCAATCATTCCCAATCATCTTGGGGGTCACAAGCATCTGGTCTGTAGAGAAATTGTTGCCCAACATCTGTACCATAAGGGGTTGGGAATGCTGCACTTGACGTGCCATCAGCATGCTTCAAGTATGGTGTTCCTACGCCACACACTGACAGAAGATTCAGTTTTGGAAGAGAGTGTTAGGAACACCTTTCCTAGCATTACCATCACTCACTCTGTTTCCAAGGCTGAGTTCCATCATAAGCCTCAGAATCAATCAAAATTTTTCCAAGAGTGTCAGGTGATCTTAAGGGCTCTTCTTCGGTCCAGTGACCTTTCACAGCCTCATAAGCTATTGTATCATGATTTAGTCGAGGGGGTCCTGACTTTCTGGTCCTGGGTGCTAGCAGTAAACTACCTCAGCAACCCTGAGTTTTCACTTACCTGGCAATTGATTTGTAACATGCTACCTCTTAATGACATAGCCTTCAGTTGGGGCTGGGCGGATTTGCCTGTCATTGGTGTGACCTTGGTTTAGAAGAAACGGCTTCACACGCCTTATACCATTGTCCTTAGTTGCACCCTTTCTGGGTCTATGTCTGCGAGTTGACGGCTCATATTGCTCCCAATCAGCCCTTGTCCATTGATCTCACATACACCTGTGACAATGTGTCACCCCTGTTCTCCAGGGTGAAGCCGATGGTGTTTCTCACATTGCTAGCCATGGCAATAATGGTGGTATGTATGTTGTGAACGGAGGGAATCTTGCAATATGAACATAAAGGGGTGGCTTTCTGTGAACCCTCCCCTCGTCGAATTAGACTGTTTTATGTTTTCCTAGTTAATGTTAATAACTCTTGTTCCTGGCCTGTACCCAACATTCTCTTCAGTTATGAGCCATGTCAAGATTCCCGACCTCCCCAGTTTGGTTTTGCTTCCTTTTTTCATCTCGGCTGGGGTCAGACTTTGATTTTTCCCACTCTACTGTTTAATTTTTTCTTCCCCACTCCATTAGTGAGTGTGCTGCTTGATTCTGTTGAACAGCAGAATACAGTGGCTGCTCTCATTATTTTGAGAGGCAGACAGGTTCAACTAACATCGGTTTTTGTTTCATTCTTTAGTTTTGTTTTCAGGTTCATTCCCTTTCCCTCATCATTTTCATTATTATATAAATTTTTATATATTTTTCTTAAAAAAAAAAAAGAAAAAATACCAAACAAAGACATTATAAATTTTTTACATCATAGGGTGTTTTGTAGGTCTGTTGTTAATATGTGGTCTTGTGGTAGATGTATGATTGGGAGGTGACGGACAAGTTCTTGTGGTTATTGAGCATATTGTAATGAAAGAATGGGTCGTGATTGTAGTTAACTAGGATGAGATTAGTCAGTGAAAGGCCAGCCTTTTCCCATGTCCCCCCTTCTGCATTGTGCCACAATTTCTTTCATCAGGAATAAATATACATTCCCAATCTTCTTGGAAAATCAACATACTTGCTTTGTGAACTTTTTGTCATGTTACTGTTGTTTTGCCTTATTACTGTTCATTTGCCTTATTACTGTTCATTTGCCTTATCACTGTTCATTTGCCTTGCATATAATGTTTGCTTGCTTTATATTTTTTCTGCCCTTTTCTTTCGCTTGTTTTTTGCTTATTGCAAACTTTATTCAGTTTGTTGGACAGTTCTGTTATTTATTCTGTATTTGACCATGGCTGCTCACTCTTCTACATATCAGAGAAGAAATATTTAATTTACAACAAGTTAAATATATTTGCTTCTTTAAAACTCCAAATATCATTTTAGAATGTACGTATCAAAACATGAAGATTGTTTATACCAGTAAGAAAAAAAAAACATCATGCAAGAAAACTGCTGTAAAATTTCTTTAAATTTCTGTTTTCTCCGACCTAATTATAGCTTCCCTCCATATTTGCTTGACATTTTCAGCCCAAGGATTTTGTTATTTTTGTGATATTTCGGAAAACTATGTACATATTTTTAAAATTACTATTTGATTTGTTCAATACTTTTTTTTTTAATAAAGAGAATAAAAATTGAAATATTTTAGTTTCCATAAAATAATAAAGCAGAAAGAAAAAAAAATGAGAACAAAGAAGAAGAAGGAAAGAGAAAAAATATTGAAAAAGTGACGAGGAGAAATAAAGGTAGAAAAAGTGATAATAGAAGAAAGAAGGCAAGGTTAGAGAAGAAAGGTGAAAGAAGGTAAGAAAGAGAAAAGGAGAAAGATGGAAGGAAAAAAGAGGAGGAGAAAGATGGAAGGAAAAAAGAGGAGGAGAAAGATGGAAGGAAAAAAGAGGAGGAGAAAGATGGAAGGAAAAAAGAGGAGGAGAAAGATGGAAGGAAAAAAGAGGAGGAGAAAGATGGAAGGAAAAAAGAGGAGGAGAAAGATGGAAGGAAAAAAGAGGAGGAGAAAGATGGAAGGAAAAAAGAGAAGAGGAGAAAGATGGAAGGAAAAAAGAGAAGAGGAGAAAGATGGAAGGAAAAAAGAGAAGAGGAGAAAGATGAAAGAAAAAAGAGAAGAGGAGAAAGATGAAAGAAAAAAGAGAAGAGGAGAAAGATGAAAGAAAAAAGAGAAGAGGAGAAAGATGAAAGAAAAAAGAGAAGAGGAGAAAGATGAAAGAAAAAAGAGAAGAGGAGAAAGATGAAAGAAAAAAGAGAAGAGGAGAAAGATGAAAGAAAAAAGAGAAGAGGAGAAAGATGAAAGAAAAAAGAGAAGAGGAGAAAGATGAAAGAAAAAAGAGAAGAGGAGAAAGATGAAAGAAAAAAGAGAAGAGGAGAAAGATGAAAGAAAAAAGAGAAGAGGAGAAAGATGAAAGAAAAAAGAGAAGAGGAGAAAGATGAAAGAAAAAAAAGAGTAGAGGAGAAAGATGAAAGAAAAAAAAGAGTAGAGGAGAAAGATGAAAGAAAAAAGAGTAGAGGAGAAAGATGAAAGAAAAAAGAGTAGAGGAGAAAGATGGAAGAAAAAAGAGGAGAAAGATGCAGAGTGAGTGAAGAAGAAAAAGAAGATGAATGAAAATCATCAAAGGAAGGAAAAGAAAGTGTAGAAAAAAGAGAAAGAGTCATTTAGAAGAAAACTTAGAGATGAATGAGAAATAAATGAAGGAAATATTTGAAAACATAACAGATAATGGAAGAAGTATAAGCAAAACAAATGCAGAAAAAAAGACCAAATTGAATTGCCATGTTAATTAGCTGAAATAATATTTTATGGGTAAATGTTTTCTTGATATTTTTAATAAAATATATCAAGTGTTTAGGATTTAAAAAATATTGCTTCCGCTTATTTTAAACTACCAGTTACCAATATTTTGAATGTTGAATTCACTTGAGTGGCCCTAATGAGCAGAGTGAAGGTATTGTTAGTGATCTGAACCTAGAGATAAAACCAGTGATTATTCTGACTTAGATTTGAACAAAAAGTTACAAGCAATTTCTGTGAAAGTGTCGACATATCACATTTTCCCACACAAAAAGTAAACCAGATCTACATATACCCATACTAAAAGTAGACAATGTTTTCACAAACTTATATAAAAAGGAGACCAATTTCACATTCCCATACAGAAAGTAGACAATGTTTTCTCATAACTATGCCAAAAGTGTCCTTGTCAGAGAGAAGTAGATTTTACAAAATTGAGTAATGATGAAAGAGAACATTCATCATTTGCTTAGTGGCTGACATAGTTGCATGAATTGGGAATGTTTAAGGCAAAAAAATAAATAAATTAATGGGTTTCGTTATTTAAAAGATGCATCTCCTTGTTAGATAGGAAATTAGTCAAACACAATCACCCTACTCTTGTGTAACTATCAGACAAAGGTGAAATTAGTATAGATCAGTAAACTCCATTTTTATAGTTTTTTTTTATTTATTATTTAGCCTCAAGGAAGACGATAATATCGCTAAGATGCAAGGGGCTACTGAGAGTGAAAGTGAATGAAAAGACTTTAGAAGGAATTGGAAACCTAATCCTAAACAGGGAACAAGGGATAAACCTTAAGTTCTGTTCAAAAAATAAGGGAGGAGTGTGAAGCGGATGATCTATCTACTCCTATCGAGAAGAAAAAAAATCATTAGTAAATAAAATTTCAGTGTTTAGGTGGAGATATCAGAAATATAGATTTGAAGTGGACTTTACAAGGAACCAGAAATTGAATACTAAATAGATAACAAGGGTTAACTCTTTATTACAGTTAAAAAAAAACAAGGAGCAGTTTGAACCAGGAGACAGGTGAACATATCTATTCTATAGGAGTAGATATGTTTTGCCTATCTACTTAATGGTACCAAACCTGAATATGATTTGAAAAGACAAAGATGTTGAAATTACCTGTTCAAAGAAATGGGAAAGGGATCTTTCAGTGTAGCCTATTTGTCCTTGCTGATTCAGTGTAGCCAATTCAACAGGAATTTTTCAGCAGAGGAATGATTAGGCATCAGTTTGCTACTTCATCGTTATACTCAAAAGTTCTCTCTCTCTCTCTTGTTTAGTACTTCATCGGTTTTTTTTTAATGCAATACTTTTAATTTCCTTTTAATCTACATTATTCAATTTTAATTTTAGTTTTTAATTTAATTTTAATTTACATTATTCCATTAATTATTCCATTAGTGTTTTAATAGGATCCTTAATTCGCTAAATGAATAAAAAGTCAAATTGAAAGTTGAGTCTTTTCAAAGCTTTTATCCTTTTTTGGGGGAGGGGAGTTGCCTCAAGCCAAATACAGTGACATCGAAACAGTCTGATGCCTAAACGGCTGTGCCAAATAGTCCAATTATTTTTCTGATGCCAAATCAGCCACACCAACTCACCGACGCCAAATGTGCTATGCCAAAATGTACCAAACCCCAAAGAAACAGGTGACATAATTCCTTTTAAGCTGCCAAGTTTCTCATTCAGATTGAATATTCTAAGCATGGCACATTCATCTTTTCAGATTTGAGAATCTTTTTTTTATTTCTCAGCATTGAAAGTCTGTGAGTAAGCAGAAGGACATTCTTTACTCGTTGGAGTCACCCAACTTCACCTAAATTAGCTCACTGTCTCACACAAACTTTGATTTCTTTCTGTTTTTTGCTTTTTCCTGTGAGATGGCAAATAAAGCCTACTTTTAAATTGTTTTACCTTATTTTTTTAGTGGTAATCCTGTTTTATAGTTTAACATTCTAGAATCTATCAATAATCCTCTTTGAGGAGATGAATCAAAAAGCTAAGTTATTTCAGAAAAATGACACCATGTTTTGTTTTGTTTTTTGGCAGTTAATTTCAATGTGTGCCTGCTTCTTCAAACATCGTTTAAATCCAATTTTTGTCTGAATCTCCTAAGACAATATGTTTGTTATGCATTGATATTTCAAGCCAAGGGCATATAATATTTTGGCAACAGTAACCTCTGACTTTTTTTCAATCTGAATTTCAGAGATAAGGTGTCATTACTACTACACATTGATTCTCTTCAGTTTCCTTTCCTCTGTTGTCTTTTCTACACTTTGATTGCTGTATCTTCCAATTTTTCCTGAACAAAAATTTAAGCTGTCATCGTCGTTGTTGACAAAACTTATTACCGAGCATTGGAATGCTCATTGACATTTCTTTGTGCAAAATGAGTTCTATGTTGGATTTGAAGAGATGTCCACAGCCACCACACTGGTAGGGTAGGAGGGTTCAGAGTATGGAAAGCCCTTTTCTTTGGGCTCTCTTTGATTTGTCTTCTGGTGTTTTCATAGGATGTTGTTTTTATGTGGACTGCTCATCTTCAATTGGTTCTTTCTGCAGCTTCCGTCTCCCAATCAACTGGACTGATTTCTGTCCCCAGTGAGGCGTTTTCCTATCGGATCCTTGAATCAATAACATGGGGCTCCACATGTTCTCTTGCTAGATGTGAGCTCCAAGAAGAGGAATTGTTTCAGTTAGCCAAAGTCTGGCATTTGGGCAGGGGGCCTGATATATCAATTCAGCAGCAAATCATAATTCTAGGAGAACTTTGTTGCTTATTTGTGATCCGGGCTTGCCATGCATTCTGCAGGATTTGACAGTTTCATTTTATGGAATATTTCAAGTTTGTGGATGTCTCTTCGGTAGAGTACCCAGATCTCAAAGGCATACAGTCGAGATTACAACAGATCAGTAGACCATGAGCTTGGTGGTTTGAAATTAAATATGTATTGTTACTAACAGACATTAATTTATTATGTTTCAGACAAGCTTCATTTTTTTGTATTTTCATCTTCGATTTCCAGCTATTAAATGCACAATGAAACCTAAAGAGGAGTGCGGATGAATTCAAAATGAAACCTAAAGAGGAGTACAGATGAATTCACATTGAAACCTAAAGAGTAGTGTGGAGTAATTCAAAATGAAACCTAAAGAGGAGTACAGATGAATTCACATTGAAACCTAAAGAGGAGTACAGATGAATTCACATTGAAAACTAAAGAGGAGTGTGGAGGAATTCAAAATGAAACCTAAAGAGGAGTACAGATGAATTCACATTGAAACCTAAAGAGGAGTGTGGAGGAATTCAAAATGAAACCTAAAGAGGAGTACAGATGAATTCACATTGAAACCTAAAGAGGAGTGTGGAGGAATTCAAAATGAAACCTAAAGAGGAGTACAGATGAATTCACATTGAAACCTAAAGAGGAGTACAGATGAATTCACATTGAAACCTAAAGAGGAGTGTGGAGGAATTCAAAATGAAACCTAAAGAGGAGTACAGATGAATTCACATTGAAACCTAAAGAGGAGTGTGGAGGAATTCAAAATGAAACCTAAAGAGGAGTACAGATGAATTCACATTGAAACCTAAAGAGGAGTGTGGAGGAATTCAAAATGAAACCTAAAGAGGAGTACAGATGAATTCACATTGAAACCTAAAGAGGAGTGCGGATGAATTCACAATGAAATCTGAAGAGGGGTGCAGCTGAAAAACTGCAGAAATAAATGAACCAATTTCACAGAATGAATATATAAATCTGAATTTTTACATCACAAAAATTATTGCAAATTTATTATATTGGAAACATTTGACAATATTTTCTTTAAATATGAAAAAAATCTAGTGGGAGGTTAAAGTATATGAACATCTTTTAATCTGTTTTGAATAAACTCTCAAGATATATTTTCAAAGATTTTACATTTGTTACTAACAAATTTTGTTTTTAATCATTTCACCCCAAGCAAGGCAATAAAGATACAAGGGGTTACCGAGTGTGAAAGAACCTGCTGTGGAGAATGGATACTAAAAAAGGACAAGATTCAAGGTGACAAAAGATGACGATTGACCTTGCATTTAGATTGTAGTTGACAAGAAAGTAAGAAGTCGGAAGAGTGTTCCACAGGCATGAACTATAAAAGAAGAAACCTTTATAATAGAACTTACACTTACAATTAACAATTTCAATAATAAAATGATGAGATGTAACTGCCAATCAAGTTTCCTCTTCCTCCTATTCTTCAGTGTCCCTTCAGGGTGTGGGCAATCATGGCTCTCCACAATTACCTCTTCTTTGCAGTTCTCATTAAATACTGTGTTTTCAATCTGCTAATCTCTGTTCTGTGAACCATTTACACAAGATCGTTAGGTGTGCACTGTTTTCCTCTGTCCCTCTTGCCTTCAATATGCCATGTCAGTGCCAAATTTTCTTAGCCTTCTGTTCTCAAGGAAATTTCAATTATCACTATACGATCACAATTACAAGTGCTCTCTTTGTTTCTGTCGTTGCTCATAGAAAAAAAAAAGTACTAAACTGTTATGTAATATTGGTCCTCCTATATGGCAGTAAAATCCTGGACAATCTCTTCACAGATAAATAGGATATTTGAAGCAAGAGAAATGTGGTTCTACAGAAGGATAATGAGCATGTCATGGACTAGATATGTGAGCAACAACAAAGTTTTAAGGAAAATGTAAACAAAAAAGACACATAATAAGAATGAGAAAAAGATTGAAATTTCTAAGATGCATAACGAAGAAAGAGCGCTTGGAAAATTTGGTACCCACAGGATATATTGAAGGCAAGAAGAATAGAGGAGAGCTGCGAATAACCTTAAGAGTTTGTTTAAATGGTTGGCAGAACAGGGAATGGGAGAGATAGCAAAAAGGCAAATATTGTTAAGAGCTATAACGGATAGGAAGTTATGGACAACCATGATCACCCACATCCTGGAGGGACATGGCACATGAAAAAGAAAAGGAATTTATAATATTCCTCCAATACAACTATAAATACCATAATCAAATGAATCATGTACGGTAGGTCATTAAATAAGTGAAAATACACAAAAAGCAAAAAAGTATTGTGTATATTAATCATAACACTCCCTAGGAAATAGGGTAAAAATCCTTACAGGACAGTCACATTATTAATCAACTGATGTTAATGAGAGAGAATGGCATGGGTAGCTTAATGGTTAACAGTGTAAAAATTAAAAATGACAAGCTGTGTTTAAGTTCTATCCAAGTGTGTAAGATTCACTTTATACTAATATCACTGGAAAATGCATGAACATTTTTCTCCCTAACTATGGGTTAAATAGCAGGGATGACTGAAATATTGGATGGTAGCCAGTCTAGGAAAAAGACAATGTTGAATTTAATGCAAAAGGAAATTACTTCATTAAAAAGTCATGATAATTTACAGATAATGAAGAAAATGAAAGCTATGGTGAGCTATAACCATGTATGTCCTGAAGGAACATGATATCTTTAAAAAAAAGTAAGATTAATGATATGAAAGAAGAATGACTGATGTCAGAGACATCAAAAGATCCAATTAAAATTGTTCTGTAAACATATTTTCTTTCACATTTTCAGCAAGAGGAATATATTGGTAAAATAGTAAATGTAATAATAAATAACATATAATAATAAAATAATTTATTGGTAAAAGTCATACAGGTAATGTTTTCTCCTCTTTTTTTCATATGTACGAGAAACGAAATAATCATAAGATGAAATATAAATCAGATAAGAAAACTAGGTTTTTTTTTTCTTGATAATTTTGGAAGCTAATTATTTGGAATTCGTTCTCGTTTAGATCGAATATGCAAAATTTTTTGTCAGAAAATAATTGACCTTTTTGAGGCGAAGTCAAATAATCAAACAAAAACCTGATCCATGTAATTTGCTAATTACATGGACAAGAATCAATGAATGGACATGGGGAATTGCTTCAAGGAATACATTAGAGAAAACTCAATGAATTTCAATGGGAGATTGTATGAACACAAGAGGGATATATTACAAAACAACATGTTAAATGCATTAGTTGCTCACCATAATGAGTTTGACCATAATTTCATTTTAAAAAACTAATACTTTAATTTTGCTTGTTTAGCAGCATATCAACTCCTTCTGGGTCATTTAATACTGAAATTTAATTTTCTTGAGAGCATTAGTAGTTTCCTTTACAAAAAATCTATTGCTGGTAATTTTTTTACCTATGAAAATGTTTTGCTGGCATTTTTATACTTTCATGGTGTTTTGGTCTCAGTTTGGTGGTTAGCTATTTACCCATAAATGGGACCCTAACAAATGCTACCACCATGGATCAGGGTGGACCTAGGAACAAAAGCAATTAAGAGGATGTTGTATGCTCCTCAAAACCTCCTGATCAGAAGATTTGCTGCCAGATGTAGTTTATTATCAGGATGTGAACATGCAGACATATGTAACAAATCGATGACAGAGGGAGAAAGAGAGATGAAGTCATTTGTAATTCAAAGTCATCCTTCTCTTATGCTAGTTGTCATTCAAAGCTAGAAAGTCCAGCTTTAGTGGCCAACATTTTTCCTGAGTTTAAATCTTTGACTTTGCCAATGTCATTTTTCTTTATATGGTAATCTAATCTTTCTTCAAGGAAATTAGGTCATTCACTTATAAGTATCTTCTATCTATCTTCTATGTGCTGTATATCATCAAGATATTTGTGATCATGGCTCTCCAAAATTTCCTATCCTTTGCAGCATTTAATAAATTTCATAATTTTGTTATCCCTACTAAGCCATCCATTTACTCAATCTTGCTAGGTAGGTTATACTTCTCTGTCCCCCTTGCTTTCAATCTGTCCTGTGGGTATCAAATTTTCCAAGCCCTCTTTCCTCATTATATGCCCTAGAAACTTCAACTATCTCTTCCTGAAGTTAAGTATTAATGCTCTCTTTATTTCTATTTTCTCTAAAATTTTATCATTGCTGACATGGTCTGTACATGACATTCTCAGCATCCTTCTGTAGAACCACATTTGTTCCAAGTCTCTTCTTCATCAGTGACGCGATTGTCCAGCATTGATATAGGAGGACCGATAATACTTAGCAGTTCAGTGCACATTGCACTTATTTACAAGGATATAAAAGCATAAATATTTACACATTTTTCTGAATCTTTTGTATTTAAAAATGCATGAGAATTTATGTTAATAATGTTATTGTCAATCTGTCCCTTCATAAAAGGAGTTAACTCAGAAGCAATGAAACCAAACTGTTAATATTTCATTTTGAAAGGTCATCAGAACAATTTTGAAATCTAAAATCACATTTCATTTTTAAATCATAAGAACTAACATTAAACAGCGATTTATAAATGATGTAAAACTCAAAACGAAACATAGAAAATGTACTTAAGATTCTTCATAAACAAAATTGTAGTGAAATAGATAATCAGCTCCCTCGAAAGAGAGTTTGTGTTTTGTCTGCCGAAGAAAAATTACCAAAGAGTAGTTAGCAAAAATCTACTTTAAGGACCAGAATCTATGCTAATGTTCTTCCCTCCCTGAATGGCGTGACCAATCAGAAAGATCTCTCAGTGAACAAAAGCCATTGTTTTTCGCTTATGTGGGGTTTGGAATTTCTGAGCTTGGTGGATGAACACGCTTTTTTGCTGGTGAGAAGTAAGTATGGGTATGTGACCCCATTTTGTCATTTCTACGTTGCCTGTTTGGCCTGTCACGACGGACAGTCGTTTGAACTGTGATTTGGCTACAAGTGTTGCGGTCGAGAGACAGAAGAAATCTATTGCAGACGTTTATTGCTACTATAAGTTGACAGTCTTTGTTTTTCTTTTTTTTACTACAACACTAACATTAAGCGATTGAATGTTGAAAAGATAAACCTTCTCTGTTACCACGGTATGCATCCATCCTAAGGCCGATTTTATCATTTCTACATTGCCTGTTACGACGGACTATCGTTTGAACTGTGATTTGGCTACAAGTGTTGCGGTCGAGAGACAGAAGAAATCTATTGCAGACGTTTGTTGCTACTTTAAGTTGACAGTCTTTTTTTTCTCCCTTTCTTTACAACCACAAAAATAAATTAATATTTTTAAAAAGAATTTAGCAAAAAAACAGTTTTCAGATCCATTGATTTGATACCAATTCAGAATCTAAGACTGCCACCCAATTTAGATAAGGACTGGGGCTGCAGGGGAAAGACCATAATACATTGAAGTGTTGATGCCAGTCAAACAAACTCAGAATTTACTTTTGAGTAAGAAGGGGAAAAGGGGAAGAATTAAAAAAACAATCAGTTATGTCGTAGATGTTTAAGACTCAAGTTTTTCCTTAGATTTGGAAAAGAAGATAAACTGTAAAATCTTGAAACTTAATGAATTCTAGAATTTCTCTCGGAAGAAAAATGTTCAGGATGACGTCAAGTAATATGTGATATACGAAGAGTAAGAGTTAATATAGGTAGATATGAACAAACCTAGACTAAAGAGAGATATGCACAGGCTGAGAGAAGATAGAAAGAAACTGATAGAAATAGATAGAAAGAATGAAACTATGTGTTCTGACTTGAGTAATACCTTGCATATGTATATAGAGTACGAAATGATGTAGATGAGTGGCCATTCAGGATAACTTCCATTTTGTGATTTGATGGGAAAGACTAGATCAGTTCAAAAATGTGTCAAAGCCTGTGAAAGGCTTTCAAGATGACCAAAGCTACAGCCCAGGCTTCACCGTTTTCATCTCGGTAGACTCTTTCCACGATTATCGCCAGTACATCAGCAACTGGCCTAAAGAAATGAAAGTCATATTGCTTGTCTGAATAAAGGCCTTTTGATGAGAGATACTCAACCAACTGATTAGGGCCTCTAGGAGTTTCCCCAAAAGTGGTAGAAGTCTAATATGCCAATAGTTGGAAGGGTCAGATGGTTCACCAGAGTTCTTAAAATTTGGAACAGATGATGACTTCCATCAAGCTAGAAAGCAGGAGGCAGTGAAGTATTTATTATATAGTTTATAGAGAACAGGGGCAAGTTCGGAAGCACACTTCTTAATGACTATTACAGAGATACCGTCGGGTCCACATGCTTTGTGGGGATCAAGGTTAGAGATGATAGCAGAAGCCATGAAAGAGGTTATATGCATATCACTCAACAGAGATTCAGTTCTAAGTGGGAAGTTAGGGAGGGATACTCCAGATGAGTCAAAGGGAGAGTTTGAGATTTTATGGGCCTAGCATGCAGCTTTATCAGCAGAGGAAGATAACCCCTCAAAATGATTGAGGAGGGGAGGATTACAGCGCTACCAGTAATCACAAGAGCCAAAGTCATTGGAAGCTATGTGGTGCCTGATTATCAGACAAACAGAGACTTGCTTACATTTATTACAAAGAATAATGAATAGGTGCCTCTTGTGACAAGAGTTGTTATGCTGGTATAGCCGGAAATAGTGATTCCTGTGTGCTACAGAAGCTGAGCATGCTGGTGTGAACCATGGAGAGGATTGAGGTTTCACATGGTATTTCCAAGAAAGTGTCCATGCCAGCTTTGACCCTGTAAGAAACCTCAATGGGACAATTTTGAATTGTGAGGTTAAAGAAGTCAGTCTAAGGGGCGTCGCAAAAAAAATCATAGAGTGAATCCCAATCAACATGCTGGTAATAGAAAGAGGTCTTATATATAGGGTGATCCTGTTTAATGGATGACTGAAACAAAATATCAATGGATACCGAGGAGTAGCGCAAGTTATCAAGAGGGCAGTGTTGCGATGCTCTGCAAGATTAAGGAGAGGAGGTGAGAAATAAATCAAGTAGAGCTGTCTGTTGCTCTTGGGAAACAAGTAGGGAAGGCCATGATTTGAGTAAGTGATTGGGCAATGGAGAAATTTAATGGCTGTATACCGGCAACATCAGTCCATTTAGAATGTTTCAGCCATGTGTCATGGTGAGCATTAAAATTACCAAGACAAAGATCTGTCTATATTTCTGAGATGTGGTATTATGTACATTATTTACATTATTCGGACTATTGTCCTCATCTTTGTCGCCATATTTATTACAATGTTTCAGCCATTGTACGCTCCAGCCTTCTTCAGGTGGTTGGAATGTCGAACTGAACCCTTTATTTCACTCACTGGGGTAGACTGTTCTAGTTCCACGTGCCATGTTTTTTGGATGTCAGTTATCAGGACACATGGCACAGTGGATAAAGGCGTTATTTAGATCCAGTGACAGGACCCAAAGAGTGTGATTTCAATACCCGGCTAAGGCAGTGGAGAATTTTCAGAGGGAAATTAACATGAGATAACTGATAACTGACATCCATTAATCATGGTACGCAGAACTAGAACAGTCTACCCTAGTGAGCGAAATAAAGGGTTCAGTTCGACATTCCAACAACCTGAAGAAGGCTGGAGCGTACAACAGTTGAAATGTTGTAATAAATATGGCGACAAAGATGAGGACAATAGTCCGAATAATGTAAATAAAGACAAAGATGTTTGCAGATGGATGGAGAGGAAGTGCCTTTTCTATACTAACAACTATTATGTCTAATATACTGCGGTCCTAGGAAGAGGGTTGCGAGTAAGGATCTAAAATTATTGGTTGCCAGGAGATAAAGGGCACCCACCCACAAAAAAAATGTCTACACTGTATATGGAGTATATATATATATATATATATATATATATATATATATATATATATATGTATGTATATATACTCCATATATTTCATTTCTGTAGTTTACTGCTACCAGCAAGCAGAAACATTTTTTTCTCCTGATGATGGCCATGTTGGCCGAAACTAGTCGAGGAATCTAAATGAAATAATAATAATAAAAAGATAAGAATATCAATCTACAACCCAGTATGTCTGAAGATTTTAATTAATTTTTTTAATAATTTTTATCGTTCAAAATATATATATATATATATATATATATATATATATATATATATATATATTACTGGCAGTAGATACCAAAGGTAAATATAGAATGTTATAATTTATTTTTTTAAAATTTTAACTACATTTTCGATATTTTACAACAGTTTACCGTACAATTTCCACATTAACAGATAGTTCAAAAGCAGAATACAGCATTTATGCAGTCCACTATATTAATAGTATTCATTTGTGTTCAATTGGTGATTGTTCAAATCTGTCAATAATTGCTTCTGCATCCGATTCATCTACCAATTTCTTTTCAATGGATAACAACATGTATGATTCCAAATTCTCCTCAAACAGCGAATTTCTTAACCTTGTCTTTACGATGTTTAGCTTTGCAAATGTCCTCTCACATCGGACTTGGAGTAACTGATAGCGTGCAGATGACGTTATAAAATTCTTATTCCTTTTTTATTACAAAAACAGTTGCCTGTGTTTGTTTCTTTATTGCATTTCTATTTGATATGGGGGAGGAGGGACTAGGCATTAACCAAACTGACATTCTGGCCAGTCCACCACTGGATTTATCTAGATAGACTTGCATGATATTTGTATTAATAAACAGAGAGCAAACAAGGCTATCCTTTTATCACCTCTTATGTATCTGAAGACAAAGTAGCATTAAATAATTTTCAGATCCTCATCTTTAAAAACAAAGACAAAGATATTAATTATTAGCTTCTTTTAACAGAGCTATTCAATTAGAAACCCGAGTAGAGAAATCAGGTTATTTAAACATGCAAGGCATTTTAATTGATCATCAATTTAATAATTTTCTTTTTGTTATATTCCGTGCTAATAGGAATATATACTTGAAAAACACATTGGATAAAATAAGTAAAGGTTTATTGTAAAAACCAGTACAATAAGAATAAAGGTGACATTTATGCACAAAGTCGTCGCAAGTCAATCCAGTAGTGAGTGCTACTATTGGAAGGTCGGTATTTCTCGCATAAGTCTGAGTTGTATTCAACAGATCCCACCTAGACTATCGTAAGTTGACTTACAGATACTTATAGGCAGTTACTACCTGTAGTGTAGTCACTCATGGGGGTGACAGGTTATTCCATTACATCACTTTTTTACCCTAGAAACTCAAATACAGCTTCACACCTTTAAAACCTTAAATTGAATAAATTAAATTAATTCTTATTAAACAATATATGATCAAATAAGAAATGTTTTTTGGTTTCAGTCGATTATTCTCACTTCTTCAGAACATTATCGTTAGTAGTTTGTTCAGGTGCATTGCCATTCAGAATTGAGCATTTTTATGCGTCTGGCTTTTAGCTAACACAGCTGGCTGATAACATTGGGCAAAAGTATAGAAAAGTTGAAACAATGTACCATGGAGCTGTGCAATAGACCAGACTCGTTGAATGGATATACCCTTGGGGAGGCTCCATACCTTGAGAGACCATTGCACCTTAAACTCACACCTGACTCAAGTGAGAATGACCTACATATGATCCATAGCAAAAGATGCAGGAAAAATGGTCATCTCCCTGCACTGCTCCCGTAAGTGGTTTGAATCCGCATGCTATCTTCTACCTTCACAAGAACCAGACCAGGCCTAAAAGAGAGCACTGTTGTCATATTGGGGCAGTGCTGCCCAGTCCCCACTCTCCAGTCTTGACAGAGTCCAAAAACGTCTTTGAGTCCTTATGAGTAACAAATTATTTTCCACTTTCTCTCTCATAGACGGGATGTGGCAAGCCTCCCACTGCTCTATCACTAATTCCGTGGAAAGTGCTAAACCAAACTACATCCTTTGGTTCTTCCAGGTCTAACCTTCATGACTGGGAACCACCATGCCACTCACATTATAGCAAACCACCCACATTTCCCCTGTATTCCTCTGAGTAACATTAAAAAATAGAATCACTTTTCATCAAACTGCTTCAAATGAGAATAGAAAAATTAAATTTTGAAAAATAACCACAATTGCTTGTTTGTTAATCAAATACTGATCCATCTAAAAAGAAAACAAAAATTCTTTGCTTCAGTGAGACAAAGAGTCATTTGTGAATGAAGAATTATGGGATATCATCAGGAATCATGGGATATAATGTATTATGAGAAACAAGTCTAGAAGGTTTAGCTGTCATTATTTTCTTTCCTTCTTTTCCTCAAGATTCATATGGACATTATCTCACAAATACAAGAGAAAACAAAAAATAATAAGCAAAAACAAAAATTCAAAATACAAATTGATCAATGTTCAGACACTGACATATTGTGAAAGTAAAATAATGATCGCATCTAATATGATTTTGACGCTGCAAAAATGGCAGATAACAAATACTAAATAAGACGGACTAAAATTTTATTGAGTGTAGCTAAAGTATTTTCATTTTATACACACCATTAGTATTTAGACATTATTTCTTATTAGTGTAAGCATTATTTATAGTGAGTACCCATATCTGAGTTAGTATCCCTATTTTCTTATTTTTCTTGAACAGTGAAATTAGTACACTATTTACATTATTCGGACTATTGTCCTCATCTTTGTTGCCATGTTTATCACAATGTTTTGGCCGTTGTATGATCTGGCCTTCTTCAGGTGGTTGGAATGTTGAACTGAACCCTTTATTTCGCTCACTGGGGTAGACTGTTCTAGTTCCACGTGCCATGTCTAATGGATGTCAGTTTTCAGTTATCTCCTGTTAATTCCCCTCTCCAAGTTCTCCACTGTCGTAACCAGGTATTGAACTCACACTCTTTGGGTCCTGTCACTGGGTCTAAACAACGCCTTTATCCACTGTGCCATGTGTCCTTGAGGATATCTCTGTATGAATTATAAGCCTAATGTCTTCAGCAACCATTTTTACTAGTGCTCATATTGCAATTTTTGCTATTTTCATTGCATACTTTTTACCAGAGCTCATATTCCAATTTTCGTTGTTGTTATTGCTTTTCTCTGGCATGTTGTGATAAAGATGAGGACAATCGTCCAAATAATGTAAATAGTGTACATAACACCTCATCTCAGAAATATAGACAGATAGTGAAATTAGTACTGTTATATTCCGTGCTAATAGGAATATATACTTGAAAAACACGAAGGATAAAATAAATAAAGGTTTATTGTAACAAACCATTACAATAAGAATAAAAGTAACAGTTATGCACAAGGTCGTCGCAAGTCAATCCAGTAGTGAGTGCTACTATTGGAAGGTCGGTAGTTCTTGCGTAAGTCTGAGTCGTACTCAACAGATCCCAGCTAGACTCTGTAGTAGTCCGTTGATTTACAGATACCTCTAGTGTAGTCACTTATGGAGGTAACAGGTTATTCTATTACATCAATTAACAACCGGACTATATTTTATCAGCTAAACTCCTTCTCTAGCTGAAATATACCTTTACCAATTCATCCACAGAGGACATATTTGATTTAAGGAATGCACTTTTCTTGTTGGGACTTCTCCAAATCCATATCTACTATCTTCAGTTTCATACTGAAATGTAAACAACAGTAATTTTCATTATTTCATCATTACTATGCAACTTGAAGAGAAAGTAATAACATAATCAACATGATGTTCCACATGATGTTCAAATGAAAGGTTAGGAAGGAAACTCCCATCAATACGAGAAAGAACTATAACAGCTACTGGACTTTAGAAAGCTAATTTTTTTAAAAAATTGTTTAATGACAACGATTTTACAAATTTCAGCCAAAATCAGTACCAGATGCTTGACCAATGAATGCCAAATGTTTCCTTATAAAGAACTGCTGAATATTATTATTATCATACATTCTGTTTTTATCAGGTATACCATCTCGGACTTCAGATAATTATTATTATTATTAAGGGCTTATGAAAATATTCTCATTATATACAAACCTTTACTTCATCTAGAGTGCGATGGCTAAATTGACGCCATTTTATATTTTATTTTCGCATTTGCGCATTGTTTGCTTTTGATTTCGTCAAATGCACAGTATAGTAGGGTCAGCTGGGCATAATCTTTATGAAAAAAAGCCCCATGACACAATTCACTTCAACAGAAATTTGGAAATTGTATGCTGTAAGGCTTGGCATTCACACAGGAAGCTCCAATACAAACATTTCAGAGCGTTTTGGTGTCAATCTGAGGACAGTGCAGAGGATTCGGAAAGAGTTGGATGAGTCTAACAGTGATTACAAAGGTGTTTGGAGTGATCACTAGTGATGGCGACTTTATGCCATCATTTATCTTTCCACAGGGCCTCAGACTGAGACCTACATCAAGTACCTTGAGGAGGTAGTGCTGCCCTGGGTCAAGAGGGTAGCTACTGGAAGACCGTATGTCTGGCAGCAGGACACTGCACTATGCCACACAAGCAGAAGAACCCAGTCATGGCTGTCAGACAATTTCTGCAAACACATCACCCCTTGCATCTGGTCATCTAACTTCCCAGATTGCAACTTCTTTGATTATTATGTGTCAGCTACAGTTGAAGAAATGACCAACAAAACTCCTTGTAGCACCAAAGATGGACTGAAGGCAAGTATTATGGCAGCATTCACCAACTTAAACAAGGAGACCATCCAGAAGAGATGCAGGAGATTCTGAAGATATCTAGAGGCTGTGATTGAAGTCAATACTGAAAAATTTTACTCTTGTATTTCAAGATATTTTATCGATAATCTTACTGATGACATATTGAAGACCTGTTCCTTGTTATACACTTCTTCAAACTAAATCTCTTTCTCATTCACTCTACATCAAAACCTGTTGTTGGATGTGTATGCTAAAAAAGCAAAACCGAAAGTAAAAGTCACCTTTTGTGCACAGGCTATGTGCACCACATCTGGCTCACAAAGCAAATCACCACACGCCCCGCAACCAACTATATAAAATACAATATAAAAGGAGCCAATCACGAACTTTGCCGCTAAAGCAAAAAACATGAAAAAAAATGATGAGTCATCATCCACCCGATTTGCTTTTAAGAATGCTGCTCAAGATGAAGTAGGCAGTTGCTGCAAACAGGCAGGCTGTCAACATCACCACCGGTGAACTCAGTCAACCGATCTGATATATGCATCAACTCCAGACCCTACAGACTCTTTCATTCCTCCAAGTCACTTCCCTTGCCCACAAAGAGACATTCTGCCTTGATCCTCTACATCAGCAATATGAAGAATTCTGGTCTTCTTTTCTTTTTGCCTCAACAGCAATATTTGTTATTTTGCTTGTTCTATCATGCTACTACACTACAAAAACTAAATTTGAAAATCATTGTCTCATCCAAATATATAATAGTTTGGGCTTCATGTAACTTGACCCTGGTTCAATAATTATAAACATGTCCCAATAGTAAAATAAATGGATTTTCAAATTTGAAAATCATTGTCTGATCCAAATATATAATAGTTTGGGCTTCATGTAACTTGACCCTAGTTCAATAATTATAAACATGTCCCAATAGTCAGTAAAATAAATGGATTTTTAAACAGAGATTTTCATCAACCTAACACTGTTTTGTTTCTTTTTCATGACTTTAACACTAGGATGGCCGAGGTGTCGTTTTCGACACCTTCTACAGGATTGTAGAGAGAATGTTATAGCCTACTTTTTCATGCCAAATATTAAAAAACAATCATAAGGTGTCGAAAACAACACCTTGGCCATTTTATATATATCAAAGGAGCTGCCATCCTAGTGTTAATAACCTAAGGTGTATCACAGTATGCATACAAAATGTTTTTTCCCCAATATGACATTACCTGAACATTGATCCAAAAAGAATTATCTAAAAATAAAGAATTACCTTTTCAATACGAGTAGAAAAAGCTTCATTCCCAGAATATGACATTTTTTTCTCTTCAAAGAAAAAAAAAGTTCTTTTGCTAACAAAAATAATCCATTGTACTTGCATACACTTGACGTTTTAAGTGGTAGCAATTCCTGTGAGCAGATCATGAAACAAGACAACTGAAATACTTCAAGGCTTTAACTAAAACAGTCAGCATTGATATATA
Source organism: Acanthosepion esculentum (assembly GCA_964036315.1). Lineage (NCBI taxonomy): Eukaryota > Metazoa > Mollusca > Cephalopoda > Sepiida > Sepiidae > Acanthosepion > Acanthosepion esculentum. The sequence continues at coordinate 96,343,572 of OZ038502.1, forward strand.
TATATATATATATATATGTATATATATATATATATATATATGTAAGATTCAGTATTTTGTACTAAGAAAATATAATGCCTCTTTTTCTAGATTAGCAGTTCTTGCAACAGAGAGGGCATCTGGTTGTAATGTGAATATTTTGTGTATCCAAGTATAAACTGTAATTTTATTTCCTTTGTTTCTGTTTTTTTTTTGTTTTATTTTTGTCTTGAAAAATGTTGAAAACAAACTTTGTTTTTTTTTTTGGTTTAAATCAAAATGACATTTTTTTATCCAAAAAAGTCTTATTATCTTTTTCCCAAATTGTAAATGATCCAGAAGAGAAAGATTATCCAGAAAATTCCATCGCTCTCAGAAAATAATCCTGGAAAATTTCAACAGTAACAAAAAAGAAAATAGAATTATTTTAAACAATTTGCATATCATTTATATATATATATATAAGAGAAGACAAGGTGAAAACTCTCTATTCCAATGCTTTCTGTTTCTTGAGGATCTTTATCAAAGCAAGTATGAACATTTTATTTACCAACCTGAATTTATATGCAGAAATAATATTGTTTATTTTTTAAATTTTGAATTAGGCAATGCTCCAGCATTGATTGAAAACTGACTGTGTAAGCTAAGATAAATTATGGAGAATGCAAAATGATATAATTTTTTGCCTGTTAAATGAAGCCAGGTTAATAAAGCTATTGGCATTGATTTTTTTCAAATGTAATTATTATGTATTTTATTTGTTCATTTATTTATTAAATTTCTTTTAACGTTTACCATATATACTTGTGTATAAGTTGATTTCATTTATTGTGCAAACCCTGAATTATTCAGCATGAATTTTAGGCCCTCCAAAATTAGTTACCTGTGTAGAGTGCAACAGGTCACCAAAAATACAGGATTTGACATCACTCCAAAAATTATACGTGTATGATATGACCACCTATTTTTTGCCTAAAAATCTGATCATAAAAAACTCTCACAATACTCAAGTATATATATGGTTATTTTTAAAGATCATTTTCTTTTAATGTAGCCTACAGCATAATTAATATTAATTCCCTTTCCTCTGCCTTCTTTTTCAAGGCTACTCAATTGCAGTATCCTTTTTGTTAATTTCACTCAAAGTTGTTATCTGTTGCCATAGCAGGATATGACAACACAACTATGAAACTCAAACACACTATTTTCAGGAATCAGAGTCATCTTCAGTGGCAGAATGAACATTTTGTATGGCAAATAAAGTATTATACCATACATATGAACTATAATTGGTATGTCCCAATCTTTATAAATACAGTAGAATATACTGTATGTGGGAGACATTGGGATTCACTTCTAGCTCACCTCTAGCAGTTCATTACTTACTACACACTACTGGCGAGTCTTATATGTTGTTAATGTTATAAAGATTACTGTTCAATTTCCAACCTTCGTTTTGGTTATTTTTATTCAGTAACCTTTTCTAGGTTACAACATACTACATCCTCATTGACATAGTTCAAGGTAGCTTTTTTTATTGTCTCTTTTTTGAATAGCGCTCATGATGGATTTCATTATATTTGGTTCAACATTAAGTCGAAACCCTAGTCTAATCAAGCACGGCCAGAGAGACTTGTAGATGTAATACAGTGGAATATACTGTCTGGGGGCGATTCACCACAAGCAGTTCATTACTTACTACATGCCACTGGCGAGTCTTGTATGATGCTAATGTTATAATTTCTTGGTTACAACATAAAGTTACAGAGTGAAAAAGGTTAAAAAAATAAAATTTCAACACTTGCTTGGATAAAATTTCTCAAGAAATGAAATGCATTGGCAGAAAAAAAGTTTTCCTCTTCTCTTTTATTTATATTTTCTTTACAGACAGATTATATATATATATATATATATATATATATATATATATATATATGTAAAATATAAAAATACATATCTCAGAAGAACAGCAGGTAAAGGATGACAAGACAGAAAACTGTTGTAGCACGTTTTGTTCCGAGAAGTAACGTCTTCAGATAATGCTTTTATTGATGGAACTAATGCAAAATATTAATAGAGAATACAGTTGGAGAAAGAATACATCAAACGCTGTTTAGAATTTACACTGAAATGTTGAAGATAAAGCGACGTTGAACATTCAAATTTTCACCTCTGACGGATGTAAATTTGGAACTTAGCATTTTAGCATTTTATTTTTATAATATTTAATGTAATTTGGTGAGGAATCCTAACACAACTCCTTTCATCACCAAAAGTTTCAGGGATTCATTTTAATAGTGATAACAAATGATTGAGAATGAGACTAAGTCAAAATTAACTGAATTAAATTAAATTAATTAAAATTTAATTAAATTAAAACTGGATGTCAAAATTTACATTGAAGCATTTATTGTATTTTTCTCTTTTTCTATCTCCGATTTCATGAGTAAACCAATTATTTGTCTGAAGACATTCTTTATAAATGAAACATTTCTCAACACAGTTTTACATCTTGTTAGTTATTTGCCCACACGCACACGTTTAGAGGGAGAGAGAGAGAGACAGGCAAGCAGAAAAAAGGAGAAAGAGTAAGAGGAGGGACAGAGAGAGATTATAATACTGTATGTGTATTTTATAAACAGTGTGTAAGAGAAAATTATATATAAATTTTTATATACGATAAAAATTGTTAGGAAAATTAATGGCAAAATGAAAATTTTTTCATGTGATAAATTTCATCCTTTCGGATTTTATCAGACAAAAGCGATGTTCACATGAAGTGTCACACCAAAAAAAAAAATTTTTCATTTGGGTGGTGAATAGTGTCAGAGAAAGATAAATTTGAATTCAAAACCTATGGAGGGGCATTTGAGGACTTTGTGAGATACTGTGCACATGGTTCTCTGTATTTGACTCTTCCCACAAGTATTCACTACTATTATCAAATGACTTCTGCCGGAGAGTACTATATATATATATATATATTATATATATATATATATATATATATATATATATATATATATATATATATATATATATATATATATATGGAAAATCAATGACAATATAGAAAAAGAATTTGACAGGATTTGTCCTTTTGGACTTCATTGGACTGAAGTGATGTTTACGTTCGTGTGTAGTTCTGGGTATGATGAGAAACAACATCCAGTTGCAAGGCCTCTGATAAGAAGATTGAATGTTTTGAGGTCCATCCTGACCCAGAGTGATAGCACCTGTTAGGGTCCCGACTATGGGCAAATAGTTAACAACCAAACTCAGGTCAAAATACTATAAAAGTATAAAAACACATTTTCAAAGTAAATAAATTACCAGCAATACATTTAAGGCGCCCATCTAGAAACCCTGATCTGCAGTGAAGAATTAAAGTTCCTGAAAAGAGCTTGAATTTAGCATTTAACCCATTTAGACTCGTTTTCGAAGATGTTCTGTGCCAAAAATGGATTCGGCATCTCAGAAAATCATAGGAATAAAAGTTGAGATCAGGATTTTATGATAAAGACAAGTTTTATCAAAAGCCAATATCTGGTGCCAAGCATATAGTAATGGTAAATTTAATTTACAAAAGGAATCAAGTATCTTTGACATATCTTCCCAGGAACAATTTTCTTACATTTTACAGATTTTTATTGTTTTTACATTTGGGAACTTACACTAAAAATAAAACTGAATTAGTTTCAAGCATTTTTTTGTCAGCCGTACTTGAAGTTGGGTTTGGAATGGGGTTCAGAGACAAAAAAACAAAATAAGAACAAATGGCAAAATACTGTGTTAATCTGAAGTTTGTGCTGTAGTGCCCCCAGGAATGATTTTCAGCTCAATTATGAAAATGTATTGATGTTATTTGCATTTAAGAGGATTATTAAAACAAAACTTGCACATTTCTAATTTAAAAAAATAAGAGTTGAGAACTAAAAACCCTGGTGTGCAATGAAGAACTGAAATTCATGATTAAATTTTGCATTTCATCCATTTAGACTAAGACAACCACTTTAGCTGTTGCTGCTGTCAAGAGTGATGTTCCTTCTGTTATTTGGTAGAGTTCTTTGTTTGGGATTCTGTAGCACCAGTTCGTGAAGTTTGAAGTTCAATTTAATATATGAAAGATTGATTTGGTGTTTTACTGTTTATCAACCCTTGGCTGGTTATTTAAAACAAGAAAATATTTTTAGATAGTGAGAATTTTTGGAGATGATAATGATTTACTGATACAAGTCCTACTAATTAACCCATAGCTGGAGGAAGATGAGAGGGATTTGTACCTTTCCCAAGGTTATTTGCACATGAGGGAATCTAACAAACCTGACTGGAATTGGATCTCGGCTCTCTGAATTCCAATTTCTAGCCCTTATCCATTTCACCACCCACAAATCCAAGTTTACAATACCTAATATTCCCAAGTTGTCACCCATCTAGATATTGACCAGGCTTGATGTTGCTTAACTTCAGTGATCATACGAGAACCAATGTTTCAATGTTATTTGGCAATAAGCCCTAATATATGAAACAAATTGAGTACATTTGAAATATATTTTTGAGAAACAGGAAGTTGGGAACATGTCTCGGATATTTCACTGTGTTCTTTTGTTAGTGCTTCTCAGTTATTGCTAGTCTTGTCTCCAGTGAATCCAAGTCTGTACTCCCCGTCCTAGGGATTAAGCTCACGAATTCTTGAACCAGATGAGAAATATCTAAGACATGGACACCAGAAAGAGAACAATCGACATAACAGTTCAACATTCCCTGAAGGTTACCTAAATTCAACAGACACCCGAAGAAAACCAAAGGGCTTAGCAGCCGAAACCTCAAAAACAAGGACTTTATTCTGACTATAAATAATGTAACCAATACATGCTGTTGCATGTAATTTGAAAACACTCTGAGAATTCTGAGAAGTGAACAACTAAGATATGTGTTAAAAGTGATTAAAAAAAAATTAAGAATTAAGAAAATGCTTCGTTGAGAAAATTCAGACAACTTAATTCAACTTTAATTTATGACACGAAACACAGAAGCATTGGAATGAAAAATATTCAAAGATGATTAACAAAAGGTGATAATGTCACTAAGATGCGGAGGGGTGTTACAGGTAGGGAAAGAGCATGAGAAGACTTTAGCAAGAAGAAAGGACAATATAGGAGCAGGATTCAAAGAAGACGGAAAATAGCAATGAATGTTTCATTTAGATTTTTGAAGATTGTAGTTGGCAGGGAAGCAAGAAATCAGAAGGGAGTTTCACAGGTGAGAAGTGCGAGAAAAGAAATTATTAGAATAGAGCATATGGTTGCATTTAGCTAGTTCAACAGTGAGACCTAGTTGCCAATCTAGTAACACACTTAAATCCATGCTCTCAAGGCACTAAGAGGAAAAACTCATCAGAACAATCACCACGAAAATATTTATAGAAAAGACACAAGAAAGACATGTCACGTCAGTAAGAAGGTGATTGAAGTCGAGATGCCAGGTCAGTATTTACTATATAACAGACCCTTTGAATTTTGTCAAGAATCTCAAGATAAGTACTAGAAGCACAAGACCATGTATGGCAGCAGTACTTAATACATGGACGAATGGTGGATTAATAAAAGTGCAAGAGATACTGCAATGAAAAGAACTGTCTAGCGCAGCACAGAAAACCAACTTCCCTAGCAGTAGACCATGCAATTGATTCAATACCTAGTCTAGTCGGCACCTGCTCATATCTAAACATTGGGATTGTCATTCTCTCTCCTTATTCTCTTACTACTCTCTGGTGACAGTGATGGAGATAGCCATGAAGACCCAACGTACTCCTGAAGAGTCATGAGCAGGAGTGTAGATAGTGGATGTTACTGGGCAAGTCGGGCTCTCCTGACAGTATATCGCAGATCTTCTACATGCTGATGGTTGGACTTGAAAGTCTCAGTTCCCACTTAGATGGTCCTATGCCAAGAAGGCTATTTTGCAGCAACTGTTTCCCATGTCTCAGGGTCAATATTGGCCTCTGTCAGGGATGTTTTCAACTGATCCTTGAAGCATCATTTTAAGCCTCTGTATAGCTTATTGCCACTGACGAGTTCTCAAAACAGGATAATACATGGGAATCAAGTGAGTCAATATAATTCACACCATTTCATGTCAGTGGGAAACATGAGCAAAAGAATGTACAAAGTGTTGCTTTAACATCAGCCATGCTGATGGCAGACAGAAAAGTTTCTCTGTGGTCAGGGCCAGTGCAAGGCTCTTGTGCCTTCCCCACTGAATCTATGATATGAGACTCCCACTCTCCATTTACCAACCTCCCTACAAGGCAAGATGTGACACAAGGCCAGTTTTTAACATGAGGTGTTCTGAGCCTATTGCCTGTAGACCCCGTATTCACAGGGTCAGGTTTGTCTACCTCACCAAACAAGACTCCGCCCTTTGGCATAGCCTCATCTGGGTTCCTCACTGCCTGAAGGTGGAGAGTTTGACAACAGAGGAAGAGACGCTACTACATCTCTATTTTCATAAGGTAGTATTCTTATAAAATAGAAATTTTATTGAAACCTAATTATGTATAGTAATGGATCATATGCAATATAGGTGAACAATTCAACTAGAAAAATTGAAAATAAGTATAATGTATCTAAATACAAATTAGAGACATGTCATAATAGATCATTCCATCTTAAATAAATCAATGTTTTGTGGCAATTTTTAACATGAACTTGAGAATTTTGTCAAAAGTTGAACAATTTAATACATTCTTCATTCTGGATAAAGAATAGTGAATTTTATATTCCGTGTTTTTTTTAGACTTAGCATGAACAAAACAAATTCACAGAATTGGACAAAAAAAAAACAGAATGACATCAAAATCCAAAAAAGATTTTAATCCTTTAATAGTCAGTTTTGCTTAGTTTAATTTGTAATATATATAAACATAAGTAGAAAACAGCAAATGTTGATAAGATAGTGAAGGTCACAAAGCACTGCCCAGCCAAGACCCCACAATCAGGCTTGAGGCCCCAAGGTGGCTTTGTGTGTAGTATGTGCTGGACCTAGATACACTGACACTACATGTTTTATAAGAATTTCTTGTCACCGATCCAAGAATGCCAATATTTGAGTGGTATTTAAAATCTAAAATCAGTTGCACAAGAGAAGAAGGAACTGCAGTTAAAATCCTATTTAGTCACAGAGAATTGGAATTGAACTCCTAATTCTAATTTAAAACCCATGCAGTCATTTCTCCTCTGTTTTTGTCTTGGAGCTGGTCAAATGGTTAAGACATGAATCACTTGCTTTTGAAGGCTACCAGTTTCTAACCAGCTGATTTAACTTTTATTTATTTAGACCAGTGGTTAAGGGTCAGTAAAATTTTCTTTGGGAACTGAGCCACACTGGCAGTGTTTTGGGACTTACAGGCCAAAATACACACACACACACACACACACACACTATCCAAGCTTGAAGCAATCGTATGTCAAGCCACACTGAAGAGATGTGATACAGTGAAACAGTCTTATCAGTGGATCACTATATACGCTAACATTCATCAGCTGAGTCCTTTGGAAGAAAGGGCATTTGACAGATGCTTCTGCTATAATGCTAAACTCTTCACAATGAATAGAGCACTCTGGGAGCTGATAATGCTTATATCATGAATATAATGGGTCAAAAGTTCCCTCTCTCTGTAGCATGCACTGATAGTCTAGGGGTAAGAGTCTCTGACTGATGTCAAATTGCTCAAGTTTCCATCCTGGTTTGAAGCAATCGTGTGTGTCTAGCCACATTGAAGAGCTGTGATACAGCAAATTAGTCTGTCTGTAGATAATTATATATTTTAATATATTCCACATATGGTGCTGGTATTTATAAAACCGTGCTCAGTGTAATATAAAAGAATGATTGAGTATATATTGATAGATATATACATATTACCCCTCACCAATAATATGACTGAGTTTCATGCACAATGAAATCTTCAGGCGCTGAGTAAATATATATGAGAGAACAGCGCATGTGGGAGATTTAATAACAAAAGTGATGAAACATAAACAAAACAAAACTAAATGAAGTTGGCTAAACTATGAACCCAAAACATATATTTTCAAAAATATTAAATTTAAAATTCGCAGCATTCCCCTCTCCTTCATACACATGTGTACTTACATCATTATAAACATCACTTTAGTTCGATAAAGTCCTAAAGGATGAAACGCATCACATGAATGCTTTTTCTATTTTGTCATAGTTTTTTTCTCTCTCTCTCTCTCTCTCTATATATATATATATATGAAGAAATATAATTTTAAGGTGTGCTATGTTTATGGGACAAAGTGCTTCAATATCAGAGATAGAGTGTATGTTAATATAAAAGTGAACATTGAAGTCAATACACAGAGGTGACAGACTGTTTTATGCTAGACGCAATCGTCAGGCCACGTCAGGCTGTTTTTTTTTTTTCTCGACTATATATATGGGATAGTGGTGCATTGTGGGTAGGTAGTCCATTCTGACAGTTATTTTGGCGAGAGTGGTTTATTTATAATAACTGTTAGAATGGACTACCCACAATGCACCACTGACCCATATATATAAATAGTCAAGAAAAACCCCAACACATGGCCTGATGATTGCATGAAACAGTCTGTCGCCTCTGAGTGTTGACATCAATATATATATATATATTATAGGCTTGATCTTATTATATGCCTCTGTTTTCTGTGTTTATACATATATATATATATTTTAACTTGAGGGGACCTTTCAGTCAACACTTTTTCAAAAGGTAAACATTAACTAGCAGCAGAAAACAATCAAAGATACACTAGTAAATAACAAAGAAGGTTATTTACTAATGTGTCTTTGTTTCCTGCTGCTAGCCAATGTTCACCTTTTGAGAAAGTGTTGGCCAAAAGGGTCCCCTCAAAGTAAAATAATGACATCCATTCTATTTAAACCTATTTTCTTCTTCTGTGTGTACAATTCTTATATATATATAAATAATGAGAAAGAAGAGTAAGATTTATAATCTGGTGTCCTTATTAATTATTTTTATTTTTTAAAAAAACTGCTCAATACAAAACTTGCTTGAAAATGAAACAGTACTAAGAATTTTAATTTAATTTATAAAATTAAATTTAGAGTTTTTAGTTTCTGATTTTGAAACATGGTAATTCCTGTGTAGTGATGGGACCATATTTTTAAATTAGTAAATTTATATATATATATATATATATATATATATATATATATATATATATATATATGGTCATTCTTCAGTCTCAGGAGACTATTGATTCTACAAGGGTAACAAGCTAATTCCTTTTGTAGGCATCTGCTCAGGCACATTTTTTTTCAACACTCACAGAGCCAACCTGTGGTTTATACTGAACGAGCCTTAGTTACATTTTCTATTTTTACATTTTCTATCACTTGTTGAACAAGGCCAGGATGATGAAACTCTCAGTCATGAAGACTTCAAGTTTTATGCTAGCACATCTGCCCCACGGCTTCCAGTTTTATTTACACAACTTCATTCACAAGTCTTGGGTCAATTTGTGGATATGGTTTTCAGGCCCTTCCCAACAGTGCCAACTACTGTCTCCCCAAAGAACGGTATGTATCCATCTCTCCTCCCCACCAGCTATGGGTTAAATAGAAGAGTAGACTTGTCTCTCAAGCCTTAGGTAGGAGCTAGTGTTGGCAAAGTGGAAAGGATGCCTTGAAATTCAAAACTGTGGAGAAGGCTAATAGACTGTCTTTCTCAAGAACCAACATGGCAATTCACAAATAATAAAGAAAAGGAAACTATGGAGAGCCATAAATGCATCTAAAATTAAAAATAAGGATCAGTAATGATGCCAAGAGGATCATTAAATAGTAATATCCAGTTGTATTTAAGTACAACAGCCTCAGGGTAAGGGTTAGGGTTGCCAGACATCCCTTCTCTACTGGACATGTCCTGTAGTGGATAACTTTTTGTCCCCTGTCCTGTAGTGACCTTTCAGGGAAATGTCCCATATTTAGCTCATTTTCAAAAGGCATAATAAAAAAAATATGATTAATACCTTCTTGGTTTTTTACTATCTATATTTTTACTATTGTTCTTGGTTGTACTTTCTTTTCCCAGATGCTCTTGATGAAAATAACCCAAATAAACTAGTCCTGCTAGAAGTTTACACAAAACAACTGGGGGGTTATTTCTCTGTTATCTTTATATTAAATAAATTTTACTTATTTTTTTTCTTGGTTTGTATTAAATAATTTTCAAATGATTTCACTTTTATTTCCCTCATAACCCATTAAAATCATTGCTTTATATTTTTAACTTATGTCCCTCACATAATATAATGGTCTGGGTGGATGGAGGGAGAGAGAGATTTTAAGTGTGTCCCATATTTTCTAATTAGGCAACCATAACCGTTGCACATATCCTCATAAACTGCATTTCATCCTTCCTCAATCTACATCCATACACCTGACTGGTTTATTAACACTCTACCTTGAGTAGCTCTTGGGCCATATATTGGCTAAAAACATTTAATAAAGAAGCAGTTAGCATGAAAATTTTCTAAAATAAATCTAAAACGTCATTGAAAAAGACAGAAAATGAAAGACAAAAAGTTATTAAGAGTTACAAAGGGTAGGAAATTGTGGAGAGCTATGATCGGCAACATCCTGAAGGGTTACGCCACATAGGAGAAAAATGATCTCATTACTTCTCAAGGCAACGTCTACTGATAACGGTCTCGATCGCCATATGTGAATAAATTTAAAAATGCCTTAAGTGAAAAAAAGTTAATCATCAACTTGTAAAATCCGCGATATAGTAAATATATTTGTAGTTTAAGGTAAGTGGGGAGAGGTGAACAAACTCTCCATTTTTAAGTAACTGCCCCTCGGTTTCCATGACAACCAGAAATGTCTGTTTCTTTTTTGATAGACTACTCTTCTGTTAGTGATGATCAGATAAGTTACTGTCTGGGCCTCGGTATGAAATTTGGAATGAGATGGTGGAGGTGGGTGGGAACAAAACACAGGGTAAAGGCAGGGTGATATCGCAGTTTGAAGAGTGAAGAGCCAGGGAGGTTGGTTACCAAACTTACAGTCTCATGTAAGTAATAGAAAGAGGAAAAGTAAAGGAATGTGTGAGATGGTGTAATGGGGTGGTGAGAGGAGAGGTACAACGTTAGCAGCAAGCGGGCAATACACCCTCCCAACTTATCCCTGTTCTGCAACCTTTTTTGCCTTTATGGACAAACAATTTTATATTTATATATATATATATATATATATATATATATATATATATATATGTGTATGTATGTATGTATGTATGTATATATATATAGCTTTTTTATCGCTTAACTTGTTGATTGATTATTCGTTCTGGGGATTCCCAGCAGGAGTAAAGAAAGAATTCGTCTTACACTTACTGGATCGGTCCGTGAGATAATCTCATAAAAAATAAAGTGGGGTAGGTGTGGGGGGGACAGTGAATGTGACCGTTACCAAATTTAGCCTCGGTTCTGCAAATAGTAGCCAATCAGAGAACGACTGAAATTCGAATTGTCTTTGGAATTTATTTGCCATTCACTGTACACTGGCAGAATTTATTCCATGTAACAAACCCAGACAATACAGCACAAGAATTAAGATTGCATTTAAAAATAGATGGTCGACACAAAAATAACTAGATTTCCCCAGCTGTTACCTCAGTACAACCTGGTGTACCACTCATCAAACGAACTAGTGTGGTACTATCTGAAAATGGATCCTCGGTGACAAGGATTCTAGAACGTCCAAAGACTAAGACAAGAAGATTTAATTGTTGGTGGTGTAGCCACCCAGAAATGCAGCAGTTTGGTGCAAGCGTTTCGTGCTACCCCAATCCGGAAACTATGATACGGATCTCGGATACGAGCACACTCTATTTATTACATCTCAATTTTCATACACAAAAATAAAATATAAATTTTCTTGTAAAATAATTATGTACAATAATGGACCATATGCAATATAGGTGAATAATTCAACTAGAAAAATTGAAAATAAATACAATGTATGTAAATCCAAATTAGAGACGTGTTGTAATAGATCATTCCATCTTAAATAAATCAACAATGTTTTACGGCAATTCTTAACATCAACTTGAGAATTTTCTAGCTAAAAAGTCAAATAATATTTTTTTAACCCAGTCAACATTATGCATAAAAAATAATGAATTTTATATAGTGTTTTTTTTTTTTTAGGTTTAGTATGAACAAAACAAATTAACAGATTTGAAAAAAAAAAAAAAGAGAAAAAGGACCCAAAATCTGCAAAAATGTTTCATCCTTTGTTAGTTGTGCTTAATTTAATTTTCAACATAAATGTAGATAGAAAAAAGATAAATGTTGATAAGATAGCAAGAGTCACAAAGCTTCCCCCCGGGGGGGGGCAATCGGGCTTCCCCACCCACCCGGGGGGGGGGGGGGGCAATCGGGCTTCCCCACCCTGTTTGGTGGTAGTACATACCGCCCCTTTCATTATTCTTTCAAGGCAAAAGGTGAAACAGTTTTTTTTTTTTGTTTTTAACAAATGCATGAGTTACTAAATACAGTTCATGCCTCTTACTTTATGGCGTGTCATCTGAAAATTGCCTCGTCTGACAGCCATTTTGCCACAAACATCAAAGTGTATCATCCACTCTTCTCTCATGGGCCATTTTGCAGATGAATCGTTAATTATAAGGCTTCAGTTAATTAATTCATTCATTCATTTATTGCTTGTTTGTCACGACTGAGCAGAAACGTGTAACAGAAATGTGTAAATATTAATAAAACTGAAGTCCAGTGTCCTTAATCTCTACACATTTGCCCAATTATATTTCAAAATAGAAAATTATATCCGTTTGCAAAACTTACAAGATTCTATTCATGAAGACAAAATGGCGTTTTGTCTTTTTTGTGATGTTGGACGGCTTTGCTTGTCACTTTTGTTATGTCAAGCGAAAGCTCATCATCACTTCCAAAAATGCTCATTATATTCAAGACTTCATAGACACCAGTACTAGTATTAATGCCTTCCAATAATATCCGTACTAGTAATACTTATTCAAGTAGTAATCACCAAATAGTATAATGATCAGAAGAGAATCATAATCTGTACAGTAGTAGAGAGAGTGAATGTATAATAATAGTGGATAGACAAGAACAGTGATCATATAGTCATCTCGCTACTTCCTATTTATTCACTTCCTTTATGATCACGTGATCTACTTAATAATGGAATCGCCCGTATTACTCACTGGTGATCTAGTTTCAAACCACAGTGTCGGCAATGACACTTACTCTTATACAACAGTCTTGGAGACTAGAAGCTTGTCAGTCGTAAGGCATTACTAAACAAAGAATGTATTCACCCAACAGCTCACATGACCAGAGAGCAATACAGGAAGCCAATCATTTTAGCTTCATCTTTAACAATGGATCACACGTAAGAGTTCTACTTGAGGTCAGGTGTGAGTTTTTCTTCTTGCCCCATGCTAGCAGGATGTGAGACAAGGTCATTTTGATGTGGAGAGTCCAAGCACATGTACTCGGGACAAGTGCAAAAACAGTCCAGCCTCTGCAATCGTTAGTTGCACCGTGTTTGGTGTTGCTATCTATCATACCTCTCAATAATATTTCCCATTGCACTCTCTCCACAGAAAGTGACGCAACTGAGTTGTGCTCTGTCTGAAGACAGAGACACAACTGAGAGATGAAATGTAGTTTATCTGCCCCTCGGGCAGATACTACAATTTGAACCCCACCCAAAAGCCAAGAAGTGAGGATGACAGTGATAAAACACCATTTTTTCAAACACACAGTATCAAATGACAAAAACTAAGACAATCACAATAAATCAAATAAGATTGTCTGCTGAATTACTTTTAAATTATTATTAAGAGAAATTTTTGTAAGTGGATTTGGCTTGAAAGAAATAAGGGAAGGTAAAAGTGTGTAACATATCATACCAACACTTCACAAATAATAGACTATTCCATTTTGCTCAGTAGGGGCAGGAGAAAAGACACTAGTTGGTTTCAGTGAGAAAATGAATGAAAGTAAGAAAGTAAGATAAAAGTATTTAATGCCTGTTTCAGCGAAATGGAAAAAGTTGTCAATTTCAAACCTTTTCAGTTGTACCCCCTTACTTCTTAAAATAACAACCTGCATTCATATTTATGATTCTTATTGCAATATTTTGTTAAAGTCGTTAAGCACAAATATTTAACAATGTGATAGAGGAATTTCTATGGGTATGTTATTGTTGTAGAACTTGCCATCGGCTTATTCAATCATTAACTAAAGTATTAAGATTCATCAGGCCTTTCTAGTAATTATCTCTACCTGCCCTGATGATGACTTCAAAAAGTCGAAAGTTTGAACTGTATTTCTTGTACTTCTCTTCCAAAATAATCTTCAGACAATGAGAAGGATTATTTGCATTTTGGAAAAGTCGATCATTAAAATTAATCAACACAAAATTTCTATTGTCTTTACTAATATTTTCTATATGTGTGTGTGTGTGTGTGTGTGTGTGTGTTAGTAGGGTGTAGAATATTATCCAAAACAAAAGTGCAGATGATGAGAAAGTCAAAAAGCTGCTCGTAGTCTTAGAGATAACACATATCACCAATGAGTGTTTGATTCCGAGTATTCAGGTCTGAATGAAAGACAAAAGTGTGTTTAAGAAAAATATATTGGGAATTTTTGAAGATAAGAGGGGAATAAATTAAATTACCTTATCAAATCCAACAGCCAGATACCAGAAATTTTTTTTTATTATTGTTATTACATATTAGAGCTGTTGGTGTTTGATTTTAAATGAGCCTATTTGAAGTACACCTCTGTTTTGTTCTCTAATCTTTCAGATGCCGCATCATGCCACTATTGCTTTTCTGATGCTCTGTGATATTATGTAAGGTCCTGGTGTTAGGCTTGTTGTCAAGAATTTAGAACCAGTGCTCTCTAAGTAATTTCTTCTTAGAGAACATTTTTCTCTCCTGATCACATTGTGGTCAGATGCTTTACAGTGAACCGCCAGTGCATTTAAAGTGTTGCTATGCAGCATATCTCTGCGATGCTCATATAGACATTTTTTTTTTTTTGAGGTTCCTGGATATTTTGCCAGTGTACATCATTGGGCATTTTTTACAATCTATTTTGCATATTCGTGCCTCTGTTCGGTTCTTGTTTCTACTTTGTTTGGTGCTAACTATATCTCTTATTCTTTTAGAGTTATGGAGATGGTAGGTCAGAGTATGTACCGACTTTTATTATAGTTTTTGGAATTATTTTGATTTGTGGATTTTGTAAGCTTTGCATTTGGCATTGTACATAAAATAATTCAGATATTGGAGGAGTTTGAAAGTGTTTTCAATGTATTTCTCTTTTTTCAGGCATGAATTGGGGGCTGCAGATTCTAAGATGTCTTAAATAGAAGCCCAGGATTACTTCAGATATTATTCTATTGTTGTGATAGGAGTTCAAATTTATTTTGAGGTCATTTTATCAATTTCCATGTTTGGCACCCATAAACCTTGGATGTCATAATACTTTAATAAAGCGTTTTACATTTTATCTATTTTTTGTGAAGTGCTTCCCCCACCCTTATACATAGTTTTCTTTTATCATCATGGGTTTTTTTTTAATATAATTATCTGTAGTCAGTATATGTACTTCTGTTCACACTGGCATTTATTAAGTCAAAATTGTAGTCAGCTGTATTACAGTGAACCGCCAGTGCATTTAAAGTGTTGTTATGCTGCATATCTCTGCAATGTTCATATAGTCTTTTATTTGCGGTTTCTAAATGTTACTTGGAGTGAGCTGATTTAAAATCCAACAGACATCAATGGTTTTAATATATAATAATAATAGAAGTTTTTCTGGTCTCTGGTCATCAGATCTGATAAGATAATTTAATTCCTCAAAAATCCCAGTGCATTTTTTTTTATACACGGTTTTGTCTTTCATTATGACCTGAAGATTCTGAACTTAACACACTTTCATACTTAAAACAGCTTTTCCACTTTGCATCACATTATATATATATATATATATATATATATATATATATATATATATATATGATCGACTCTCCCATCGAATTCGATGTATGAGGGTCAGGCAGGTCAGTTCCTAGAAACTGAAAGCCCGACACCAACACATGAGATTTGATTATAGTGGTGAAGGCCTTGTGCAGGGCCATCCACACTTTTTGGAGGGACGAATACAGGGACCTGGTGCAGCGAATGCCACAAGGTCCCCAAACGACCCTCCGCAGGTTTTGAATTCAGAGTTGTCCTTCTCCTAGACCAGTTGCCATCCAAGGCTATAGAACCCAGTCTGTCCTGCTATTTACCCATAGTTGGAGGGAGAAGAAGAGGATTCACACCTTTCCCAAGGGTATTAGCACGTAAGTGAATGTAATGGATTCGACTGGAATTCGAACTCGGCTCTCCGATTCCTCAATCCAAGCTGCTATCCATTACTCCACCGTGCCTCCTATATATATGTGTGTGTGTGTGTGCATATACAACAACCTCAAACTGTAAGCAGGAATTTACACTATAGCCTGTAACAAATGTCAAAAAAATTACATTGGAGAATTAGAAGAGAGATTTCACCAAACAATACACTCAATGTTTTAGTTGCTTTGCATAATGAAAATCTGTTTTCCTAAACAAGTGTTTTAAGAGAAAAAATTCATAACTTTCAACCAAAAACAGTACTGGTTGCTCAGTCAATAAATACTAAATGTATCCTTATAGGGAAATAGCTAATATTACCATTGTAAAACCAAAATGTAATCAGCTGATCTGTGCATCTAGACAGGTGACACACAAGCAAACTTGAGAAACATACTTTCCTGAAAAACTGTTCAAAGATTTTACAAATTTCAACCACCAGGAACTTTAACAATATTACTATTAGAAATGAAGATGACAGATACTACACTTTGATCTATTTTATTTTGGTTATTTTTTTTCTCACATGCACTTTCTGATGATGACTCATGTGAGTCAAAAGCTTGAAACAACACAACCTTAATTTTGGTTTGGCCAAGTGGTCTACACACAACAACCACACGAGTAAAAGTATATTTGTAAATTAGAAAAAATATATTTAAATGTAACAGACACAAAATATCTTTAGCTTTTAATTATATACAAGGCATGATGGGTAAATTGTCACCATTTTATATTTTTAATTTTGCACATGTACATTGTTTTGTTTTTTTATTTTGTTGACAGCACAGGGTCAGTTGGTCACCATCTTTGAGAAAAAAAGCACCATGACACAATTCACTTCACCAGAAATTTGGAAACAGCATGTTGTACTGCTTGGCATTCATACTGGAAGCTCCAATATGAACATTTCAGAGTGTTTGGGTGTCAATCTAAGGACAGTGCAGAGGATTTTGAAAGAGTCGGATGAGTCTAATGGTGATTACAAAGGGGTTTGATCACTAGTGATGGCGACTTTATGCCTCCATTCATCTTCCCACAGGGCCTCAGACTCAACACGGAAGCCAACATCAAGTGCCTTGAGGAGGTAGTGCTGCCTTGGGTCAAGAGGATGGCTTCTGGAAGACCCTATATCTGGCAACAGGACTCTTCACCATGCCACACAAGCAAGAGAACCCAGTCACAGCTGTCAGAAAAGTTTTTTGACCAGATCACCCCTTACATTTGGCCACATAACTCCCCAGACTGCAACCCCCTTGATTATTATGTGTGGGGTACAGTTAAGCAAGAGACAAAAAAAACTCCTTGTAACACCAAAGATTAACTGACAGCAAGGATTATTTCAGCATTCACCAACTTAAACAAGGAAACCATCCAAAAGAGTTGCAGGAGATTCCAAAGTCGTTTGGAGGCCATGGTCGAAGCCAATAGTGATTTTATTGAATAAATTTACTCTATAGTATTTCCAAATATTTTTGTGTAATTTCTGTAAATATATCTAGTAAAATGAGATGTCAGTGTTATTTTCATTTTTGTGTAATTTACATGAAAACTCAACCATCAAACCCTGTATATTTACATAATATAATTTTTTACAATGAGGTTTACTTGGGGGAGGCCACTCAAGGTAGAGGGTTACCTGGGGGAGGCCACTCAAGGTAGAGGGTTACCTGGGGGAGGCCACTCAAGGTAGAGGGTTACGTGGGGGAGGCCACTCAAGGTAGAGGGTTACCTGGGGGAGGCCACTCAAGGTAGAGGGTTACCTGGGGGAGGCCACTCAAGGTAGAGGGTTACCTGGGGGAGGCCACTCAAGGTAGAGGGTTACTAGAGTTTATACAGACAGGAGGGAAAGATAATGGTTAACCTTAGACTTGAACAGGTTAAGATTGTAGTGATTGGGGAAGCAACCTCTTGGGAGTCAGTTCCACAGAGCAGTATTTCATTCTTCACAGGAAGAAGTTGTTTGAATGGAATTTACTTCTCACCGGTAGAATACAGAGGGAATGTGGGTGGTTTGCTCTGTGCGCGCATACACACGCACGCACGCATATAACTAAGATTGTTCTTAAGAGGCTTTCTGCTCTGTAATTGAAAGTATATACTTTCAAAACTGTCAGAAATAAGTGAATATAAGATTGATCAATAGAAACACAGTTTGAATGAGAATAAATGATTATCATCACAGATGTTTTTTAAGGATTTTTACAGCTGTGATCGCGGATACGTGTCTCAAGAAAGCGAACCACGAAAAAGAGACCAGGTCTGCTCATTCAAAAACCAACTCTGTTTATAGTAACAGAACTTTCATCAGCAAACTAAACTCTTTGTCAGTGTGTTTAAAAATGGACACAAATAAAAGTAGCAAATGGAAAAAGAATTCGGGGGGGGGGAGTGGGGGGGGCTATCAGTGTTGAAAGAAATTTCAGCTGGAAAAGAAAAAGACTTAGATTCTTATATTCACTGCTTGTTCATGTGAATTTATCAACTGGAATAATCTGAAACGTTAATCAAATTCACACTAAGAAAACCAAACATGACCACTTTCAACACCATCTGGTGGGGGTGTTGAGAATATAGTTATTTCTTTAAATAAATTATTGCAAGAGGCAAAAAGAATAAACTATATAAGGAAAAACAAATCTATAGTAAAAACAATAAATGTTATATATATATATATATATATATATAGTTATTGATTGAATCGAGTTCTCTCAGTCACTGTGCATTTATCTAAAAATAAACACACTTAAATTCACCTTCGTGCGGCAATGGCTTAGGAGTAAAATCTCTGACTGACGACAATTCAGCCAGGTTTCGATCCTAGCTAGAGACAACCAGATGTCTAGCCACACCAACGTGCTGTGATACAGGGAAACGGTCTGTCTGTAGATGACAATATATATATATATATATATATATATGTGTGTGTGTGTGTGTATGTGTGTGTTCACAGTTTTCTTTCTCACACTTCTCGCCTGTGAAACTCCTCCTCCTGGCTTCATGTTTTCCAGCCAACTTTAATTTAAATGCAATGTCAGTCACTATCTGCTGTCCTCCTTATTACTTTTCCTCTGTTCTCAATCATGAGTAATGTTCCTAACTTTTCCACACCCTGTATCCCACTCTGTCTTGGTGGCTTTACTGCCTTGCTTGGGGTGAATTTTATATTTATATATATATAGTGTACAGTGAGGGCTGGTAATGAGCTAAAACTTATACTAAGAATAAATATACATTTTTCTTCATATATATATATATATATATATATATATATATATAAAATAGTGTACAGTGAGGGCTGGTAATGAGCTAAAACTAATCAGGCTGTAATTTTTTTTCCCTTTAAAATCAAAATTCGAAGACGAAATAAATGTGTTTTAGACAGAAAGATGTTTTTTTTGATGATGAGAACATGAAGTCCTTGAAAGTACTTGCTGCTCTAAAAATACACCAGATCCATCTGACAACAATTTTATACATAAGTATCACATCATTCAGTGGATTGTTAGTAGTTTAATGCTTATATTAAGTCTGTTAGCGAAGAGATTTCTCCATTAATTGCATTAATATTGCTAATTGATTCAATGTATGATTATCTCTTTGTAATATAAAATATATGTTGCCTAATATAATATATATATATATATATATATATATATATATATATAATTAATTACACATATTACCTACATCAGTTTTACAACTCAGAGTTTCATGTCTGTACAATCTTCAGGTACTAATAGTTAGTACTATTAGTACCTGACAATTGAACAGACATGGAATTCTGAGTTGTAAAACTGACATAGGTAATATCTATAGTTAATTATATACTTTATAGCTCTGTTACACTACATTGAGCTCTGAGCTATAGAACCCAATCTGCCTTGCTATTTACCCATAGCTGGGTGGGGGTTGGCAGAAGAGATGGATTCATGCCTTTCTCAAGGGTATTACTACATAAGTGAATATCATGAACTTGATTGGAATTCAAACTCAGTTCTCCGATTCCTCAGTCCACACTGCTATCCATGACTCCAATTTGTGACCCTCGTTATCTTAATATTTGCTTTTTTTTTCTACCTACGTTTATATACGTTACGAATTAAACTAAGGACAACTGACTATTAGAGGATGAAACATTTCCACAGATTTTGACGTCATCCTGGGTCCATTTTTTGTTTTTGTCCTAATCCGTCAATTTGTTTTGCTCATGCTAAGTCTCAAAAAAACACTACATAAAAGTCACTATTTTTTATTCATAATTTTGTCCATTTTAAAATTAATCAATTTCTTAACAAGAAAAATCTCAAGTAGATGTTAAAAATTACCACAAAACAGTGTTGATTTATTTAAGATAGAATGATCTCTTATGACATGTCTTTAATTTCCATTTAGATACATTGTATTCATTTTCAATGTTTCTAGTTGAATTGTTCACCTATATCACATATAATCCATATACGAATACTACCCTATGAAAATTGAGATGTAGTAGAGTGGGAGGATCCTCTATCATAAATGTGGGTGTGGTAGGGTTCCACGTGACCCTTGCACTGGCCACATGCAAGGGTCACGTGGAACCCTATCACTGGCCTTGACATAACAAACTGGAAAAAATTTTTTGTGTGACACATTTTGTCCTTTAGGTCTTCAAAGTGATGCTTTTGTTACTACACATATGCATTAATAAAAGATGACATTGAAAAGTTAAATTAAAATTTTTATTTTATTTTTTTTTAAATATGTGTTTCGGGTATATAGTCTATCCAATTCCAGTATTTCAAAATGGAAGGGTGGACCATTAGGAGAAACCCAACTAATCCAAATATATTGTTCCACCCACTATCAGAAATGTAACTGAAAAGAATTTATCATATATATATATATTATATATATATATATATATATATATATATATATATATATATATATATGTATATGTAAATATGTCATATATATGTATATGTAAATATGTCATATATATGTATATGTAAATATGTCATATATATGTATATGTAAATATGTCATATATATGTATATGTAAATATGTCATATATATGTATATGTAAATATGTCATATATATGTATATGTAAATATGTCATATATATGTATATGTAAATATGTCATATATATGTATATGTAAATATGTCATATATATGTATATGTAAATATGTCATATATATGTATATGTAAATATGTCATATGAATGAATGGTGCACTATGGCTGCTTGGTGTTTGTTTACATTTGTAAATCCTGGCTTGAGGCATTTGGATGTCCAGTCGCACCGAGGAGCTGTGATACAGCGAAACAGTACCGTCTGTGAATGACATAATTTAGCTCTTGACAATATATTTTCAACTGAGCACTGTTGAATGACAAGCTAATTCTAAAAACAACAGCAACCTGTGTTAATGTGAAGCTCTTCAGTAAAATGAATGGAACACTATGGCTGCTTGGTGTTTGTTTATGTTTGTAAAAACAATATGCTAGATTTGGCTGATTCATTCTGTTGAGTGAAGATGGCTTAGTGGTAGAAGCTCTGACTGACACCAAATCAGTTGGGTTTCAATCCTGGCTTGAGGCATTTGGTTGTCTAGTCGCTCTGAGGAGCAGTGAAACAGTACTGTCTGTGAATGTTATGTATGTATATATTCGTTCTACCCACTATCAGAACTGCAATTGAAAGCAATTTATCAAAGAACAATATAAAATTTGTTACAGCCACTTCTCAAACATTAAGTCTTAATACAAAAATAAATAATAATCACCCAAAACTGTAAGGAGGAATTTACTCTATCACATGTAATGATTGCCACAAGAAATACATCAGAGAAACCTCAAAGATTTTAAATAAAATATCTTCTGAACACAAATGGGTTCTTTTACAAAATAACACACTCAATACATTAGTCACTCATCATAATGAGTCTGAGCATAATTTTGATTTAAATTTAATTAAAGGATAATTTTTAAAATATTTTTTACAAGAAAACAATTTACTATGACAAAAGTTTATAGAAATTGCTTTAATTGCTAGTTCACCCACATTAAATTTATGGCCAGGCTCTTACAAGAGTTCACCTTTCTTGGCAGATCTTCTATTATCACAATGTGCGATATTTAATAATGAAAGTGATGAAAAAAAAATTTTAAATTTCAGCATCCCCACTCCTTCATGTGCACGTGTAATCATGAGCATAAATATCACTTTTGTCTAATGAAGTCCCTGAGCAATAAAAGCATCACACAAAAGAAATATTTCCACTTTGCCATAGATTTTCATAAAATTCTTCTTGATATATAAAAATTTATATAATGTTTTCCTATATATATATATATATATATATATATATATATATATATATATATATATATAGGAAAATATTTAAACATGTATTTTTAAATAAAACCGACAATGAATGTCTATTATGTTTGATCATGAGCCGTTCTAAACTTCATATGGTTACTTTAATTTCAGGTAAAAATATTGGAGGCCATCTACATTAAATCAAAGCGACTCACACTCAACAAAATTACATTTCAAACTAGTCACAAAACATTACATTGTATCTAGACATACGGTTCTGTTGTTAATATTTCAGCCTCTCACATAGTATGACGTCATCGAACTGCATCATGAATTTACGACCTGCATCTGCAATTCCATTACCATTGTCATTGCATAGCAATCTTTTATGTCAACAGAATATCATCTTCGATGGTGAATATCTTTGTTAAAATGTCCGTATAACCACTATGAAGATGGCTCATGTGAGTCAAAAGCTTAGATCAAGGAACAACATAATAAAAAATTATCCAAATGTTGGACAATTTTTGTCCTTATTTTCACCCAAAATTAAAGCAACCAAACTAAGTTTAGAACGGCTAATGATCAAACATAAGAGACATTCATTGTTCGTTATATTTAACGATATATTTTTCAATAATGATCTGCTGCCATAATACCATATATATATATATATGAAGAAATATAGTCTTAAAGTGTGCTGCTATATTTATGGGATAAAGTGCTAAATATAAAAGTGAACATAGAAGTCAACACTTAGGCAACTGACAATTGCACTAGCATGAAACAGACTGTCGCCTCTAAGTGTTGACTTCTATGTTCACTTTTATATATATATATATATATATATATATATATATAGTGTATTTGGACAGCAATTCCTCTTTTATACAAGTTTTGTTAAAAATGACTGACATGGAACTGTGGTTAAGTTTTTTATTTAATTTTTCTTGCACTATAATTAGTTATGATTTTTATTTTCCAAACATGGTCAGTACATTATGGCTGTGTTCATAGTTGATGTTATTGAGTGTTGGCATTTTCTCCTTTATTAATAATGCTTCCATTATTTTTAGCCTTTTTTGCATGGGGATGAAATTTTCTTCTCTTTCTAACTTCTCAGTTAGAAGACAAGAGAGTATTAGAAAAATAGAAGAGAAGAAAGGAGGGAGTAAAAGAATCAGAAGAGGAAGTAGAAGAGAGGGAAGCAGACGAAAAGAGAAAAATAAAGAGAGGGAAGTAGGAGAAAGGAGAAAGGAGAAAGAGAGGGAGAAAGATAAAGAGAGGGAGAAAGATAAAGAGAGGGAGAAAGATAAAGAGAGGGAGAAAGATAAAGAGAGGGAGAAAGGAGAAAGATAAAGAGAGGTAGAAAGGAGAAAGATAAAGAGAGGGAAGCAGAAGAAAAGATAGGGAAACAAAAGAAAAAAGAAAAATAAAGAGAGGGAAGTAGAAGAAAAGATAAAGATAAAGAGAAAGCAGAAGAAATGATAGGGAGGTAGGAGAGAGGGAAGTAGACGAAAAGAGAGAGTAGCAGAAGAAAAGAGAAAGATAAAGAGAGGAAAGTAGAAGAAAAGAAAGGGAAGCAGAAGTAGAAGAAAAGAGAGGGAAGTAGAAGAAAAGAGAGGGAAGTAGAAGAAAAGAGAGGGAAGTAGAAGAAAAGAGAGGGAAGTAGAAGAAAAGAGAGGGAAGTAGAAGAAAAGAGAGGGAAGTAGAAGAAAAGAGAGGGAAGTAGAAGAAAAGAGAGGGAAGTAGAAAGAAAGAGAAAGATAAAAGAGTTGGAAGATTTTACAAGTTTATAAATGTACTGATTGTTGTTGAAATAAACAAGCAAAACTGAGTTCTTCCCTCCCCCCTCACCCAAGGCTGACCGATTCAGTCATGTGACTGTTTATGAGAAAACATAAACAGAACTGGTTGGAATAAATCTGAAGGTAACAAAAGAACTAAAAATGTACAGTCGTCTCGTCTTATCCTAAGGGTATCTATTCCAAGACCCCCAGCAGATGCTTGAAATTGAAAATAGTACCCAACCCTATATTTACTGTTTTTCTCCTATACCTACCAATGATAAAGTTGAAATCATAAATTAGGCACAATAAGAGATTAGCAACAATAATAAGAAGAATGATTATAAAAATGTATTCTAACAAAAGTTATCTAACGGATAAAAGATCCATTCTTACCGTAGATCTTATGAGGCACAATAAGAGATTAACAAAAATACCTAAAAGCAAAATAGAATAAAAATGGTTCTCTGTGTTATGCTAGACAATTTTTCTTGCCAGAATCTACCTTTCATATTTACAAGTCTACCATTTGTCCTTGTTTAGAATATTGCTGCCATATATGGTCTGGTACTCCTGCTATATATTTAGAGATCCTTGATGAAATCCAAAGAAGAATCTGCAATGTCAGTGATTCTGATCTGGCATCTTAGTTTCAGTCTCCTTAGAACCACCATAATGTAGCTTCCTTGCACCTTTTCTATAAATACTTTTATGGTAATTGTTCTGATGAACTTTCCTTTATGGTACCTAAATTTTATGAATTTCAGCACAGTACCAGATTGGCAGCAAGGTCTCAGCATTTTACAGTTGGAATGGTCAGATCTAACCAGAAGTTCTACAGTAACAGTTTCTTCTCTTGCACTTCTTCCTTATGGAACTCTTTTCCAGCTTCTTACTTTCCAGTCAACTTTGATCTTCAAAAATTTAAATGCACTGTCAATTGCTATCTTCTGTCTTCTTACGACCTGTTCTTTTATTGTCCTCTCTCCTTAATAATGTTTTTCTTATATTCTTTCACACTCAGTCGTCTGCTCAATCCTTGTAGCTTTGTTGCCTTGTTGGCATGAAAAATTTTTTAAAAAAACAAAAAAAATAACTTTTTTTTTATCACAGGACATGAGAGGGTGTGGAAATTTTCTCCGCCAAATCTACTTCCTAAAATGGTCATAGCTTATGTGGATATGTGGGGAAGATAACGGTTAACCCTAGACTTGAAGTTAAGAAGTTGGTTCCACAGAGCAGTAGTTCACAAGCTGCTGCTGCTCAGGTGGAACTTAATTCTCATGAATGGAATATGGTGGGGGTGGTTCACTACAATGTGCATGGCATGGTGGGACCGAGCCGCGAAGGTTAGAACTGGTGGATCCAAGGAATGTAGTTTGTCCGAGTACTTTCCTTGAAAGTAGCAATAGAGCAATGACAAGCTTGACCCATCCCATCTGTGAGAGTGGGCTTTCGGGGTAGAAAGTAATCTGTCACTCACAAGGATGCTGATGCTTTTATTCTCTATTTAGGCTAGAAAGGGAGGACTGGGCAGCTCCTGCCCAAACAGGGCAACAGTTTTTTTCCTGATCTAGCTCTTGTAGTGGTAGAGGATAGCACAAGGAGTCAGGTACTTACTGGAGCAGAAGAGGGAGCTGACCATGTCTCCTGCATCTTTAGCAATGGACCGTATGTACGAGTTCCTCTTGAGGTTTGGAATTAGTTTCAGGACCAATCGTCTCTCAATGGGGCCTCTCTCAGGAGAGATCCATTCATTGTGACTGCTGGTAGTTTGGGGTCTGATCGGCAATGATGGAACGTAAGTAGTTTGGTTTTTGAGATATTTCATTTGACCAGACATTTTTCTCTCAATGAGATGTTACAGCTAAATTGGATGGGGGATCAGCTGCTAAACTCTGGTCATCATGAGTTTTGGAGATGAACTTATACATTGTTCTATCAGCAGCAGTGATATTCACAAATGATACACTCAGGCAGATCATTTCTGTGAAGTAAAAAAATGGTTGTTCCGAGAAGTGACCAGTGGGGTATACCTGAGTTGCCAAAAAACAAAGAAAACAGATATAATACAGCAGAATCCCTGATATCCGGATTGCCTCATATCCTGAATATCGCATATCCAGACATGATTTTGATGCATATATTTGAAGTATTTGGGTGATATGTAACTGATTTGAAATTTCTGTTTTTCAGGAAATTTGCTTTGGATAATTGCTTATGCTTATTTCACCCTAATGGCTTGTATTGGTGCAAAAGATGATGGGAATAAGAGGAAAAGAACAACTTTGGAGTTATCGCAAAAAGTGGAGATTTTAAACAGGCTAGACGCTGGTGAAAGTTCATTGTAACTAATGGATGAGTTCAACATAGGAAAGTCGACATTGTATGATATAAAATCTTCCAAAGAAACTATTCTCTAGAATTCACACTGTTATAATGAACAAGGAAATAAAAAACATGATTGCAATGAAACCTGGACTGGAATTGAAAAAGCTATTGAAAAGGGTATCAGTTTTATGGAAAGAAAGCCAACATTCAGCTATAATGATTGCAATAATACACGCAGAGTTAAAAAGTTCATTTAAAAAATTTCAAGGACAAAAGCAAAATGAAATGCGGATAAAGTTGAGAATGACATTAAAAGAGGAAGAATCATCATGCAACAGCGATTAAAAAATCCTTGTTACATTGTTTTGCATACGTGGCATACTTAATCTAATTAATTTTCATTAACATAATTTATTTCTTTTTCCTTAAAATCAATTCTGTTACATTTCACTCACCATTAACTTATTTTGTTTACTATAAAACATTGAAAATAAATGTTAAACCTGTCAGTTCTTTTATTTTAATCTAAATATAACCCCTCATATCTGGACTTTGTAACCAAATCCTCATATCCGAAAGGCCTTCTTAGTCTGATTGTCAGGGATTCTACTGTATATAATGGTAAATTTCAAGCAAGAGAAATTTTGAATGAAAGCCATAATCATAAATTAAAATAAAGGGAAGCTTTATAATGAGACAGAAACTATTGCAGCTGATGAAATTCCAGTTATTATTTGTTTCCCTAAACTTGTCTCCTGCTCAGATGTCATCAAAATCAGTTGATGTGTTTGTTTTTTAACATCATTCTGACATGTGTAAATTTAGTTATTAATTGGCAAAACAGATTCTCCAGCAAAATAAAAAAACAAAGAAAGAAAATAAAAAGAGACGGAAACCCCATTGGCAAAATAAAGAATAGAGAAAGAAAGAGGAAACAACACATGATAAGGGTACAAACTAGGATGTCCTGAGATAACTTTCTATCTAATGGCAACTCCTTATATATAACAGAAAGAAAAAAAGGCAAGCCCTATCTGGTTTCCCCCAAGTAAATAAGATGCTAAAAATAACTACAGAGAAACAACTCGTCCCCATTTTCGGGCAGACAGAATCAATTATACATGTTTTAGCATATATATATATATATATATATACACACACACACACAAACACATTATGTACATGGCAGTACTGTTTCCTCCCATGAAAAAATAACTTTTGTTTTACATATCAGTAAAGCTTAAGATTTTTAATTATCAGTTTGTCTGTCTATCTATAATGAAATGTTGGAAGCTGTTTGGCCTGATTCTCTCCAAAAAGTCTATCTAAATGATTAAACATAAAATCCTTGTGAAAAGGCATTTTGGTCAACTGAATAAAATTTTCAGAAGCCACTATCTATTGACTTTCATATCTATCATAAAAAAATTGTTAATCTATGATTATACAGTGAGCTATGATAAATTTTTAGCTACCCTCGTTTACAGAAATTTTGACTCATGTAATAATGTCTCTTCTTTTTTTTTCAAACAATACCGTGTTAGTATCAAGCTACTCTCATCTATGAACAATAGTTGACTTATATATTTTGCAATGAAAGTTTGTGGAAGTAAGGAAATTAGTGAATTTCAACAAGGGCTAATAATAGGATGTCATCAGTGTGGCAAGTCAAACAGAGAAATTGCTAGGTTTTTCCAGGTTCATCATCAAACGATTAATAATATTGTCAAGAAATTTAATGAAGACCATTGCCCCATGGAACAATGTTCAGGAAGACCAAACATTGTGTCATAATGAAGGAAAAGGGTGCTGAATAATAATAATAATCAAAAAGGAATTATATATATATATATATATATATATATATATATATATAGAGGAGGCACGGTGGAGTAATGGATAACGGCTTGGATTGAGGAATCGGAGAGCCGAGTTCGAATTCCCGTTGAATCCATTACATTCACTTACGTGCTAATACCCTTGGGTGTGAATCCTCTTCTTCTCCCTCCAACTATGGGTAAATAGCAGGACAGACTGGGTTCTATAGCCTTGGATAGCAACTGGTCTAGGAGAAGGACAACTCCGTATTCAAAACCTGCGGAGGGTCGTTTGGGGACCTTGTGGCATCCATTGCACCAGGTCCCTGTATTCGTCCCTCCAAAAAGTGTGGATGGCCCTGCACAAAGCCTTCACCACTATAATCAAATCCTGTGCGGGTGTCGGGCTTTCAGTTTCTGGGAACTGATCTGTCTGACTCTCATACGTCGAGTTTGACGGGAGAGTCCATCATATATATATATATATATATATATATATATATATATATAATTCCTTTTTGATTATTATTATTATTATTACAGTGACCTAAGAAAAGTTTTTAGCCAGGAGAAATAAACTACATCCAATTTCAAAATTTAATTACGTAATCCCAACTCAAGATAAATAATCAGTATTTGGAACTAGTATAGAGTAGGTCCTCCATTTGCTAGTTTCAGTGCTTGTGTTCGATTTTTCATGGATTTCATCAAGTTATCAGCAATCGTCTGTTCCATACTTTGCCAGTCCTTTTCATATGGCAAATTTTCTACTGATTATCCTTCATAGTTCGGACCCGTCATTCCATATCTCCGGTGAATAAATATCCCCATTGACTTCGTCTTCATTTGTGTTGGTTGAAATAAAGGAGGAAAAAAAACATAGGTTAAAATAATCCAGAATTTTTAATGGGACCAGACTGCCTGTACAGTGACATAAGAAAAGTTATTAGCCAGGAGAAATAAACTACATCTAATTTCAAAATTTAATTATGTAATCCCAACTCAAGATAAATAAACAGTATTTGGAACTAGTATAGAGTAGGTCCTTCATTTGCTAGTTTCAGTGCTTGTATTCGACTTTTCATGGATTTCATCAAGTTATCAGCAATCGTCTGTTCCATATTTCGCCAGTCCTTTGGCAATGCTTCTTTAAGGGTTGCCACTGATGTAATTTTGGATGCACGGTCTCGAAGTTTTCAGTCAAGATGCTCCCAAACGTACTTATAATATCTTTAGTCAATTTTTATCAAATGACCGCTTTATTTTTTTGGAACAAGAAATCTGAAGTCTTGCATCCTTGAATACATATTAAGAAATTCCTCTTAAGCACATATGAGGCTGGATAAAAAAAAAATAACATTTCAATTTACACCAACCGATACTTTTCTTCTTTTTCTCCTTCCTTCTTCCCCCCCTCCGCCCCCCTTTATATTTGCCCCCCCCCCCAATGCCGTGCGTTTGTTTAGTAATCCCTTTTTTAAAAATATTGTGTTCAGTTTTTTTTTTTAAATAAAGTGTCAAGAGGTCATTTGATAAAAATCGCCCGAGGATATTGTAAGGTTGAAACCAAGATAGCGGATTCACTCACTCACTCATTCCCCATCGACTTTCTGAGGAGTATGGAACCACAGCTCTCAAGTCCCTTAGATCCCCTGAGGAGGATTGGGCCACAGCTTTCAGCACACAAGGCATTGCTGCTGTGTTTTCCATAAGTTTTTATGAGGTGAAGTTACTAGTACCATGCCCAACAGGTTGTGAATTGAATTCAGAATTGTCTTTCTCCTAGACTGGTTTCCAACCATGGCTAAAGAACCCAGTCAGTCCTACTATTTAACCCATAACATCTGTTCTTTGGTTTTAACAGTTTTCAGTTTTTTTATTCCTTGCAATGAATGAATTAATGGTAGTAAATGGAATATTCAGGTTGTCTGAGATTTTCCTGTAACTTTTACCTTTTCTTTCCAGAGCTTAACAATCAGTTCTTTTTGTGAATTTGTCAATTCTTTACCTCTTGCCATGATGAAAACCTTCTTGCACAAATATCAATTACAGATTGTTCTGTTTGCATTTTTAGGCTAAAAATAACTACTGATAACATTATTGGTGCATTCTAGAATATTCCACTTGAATAATCTAGAGTATTAAAGCAATTTAAAAGTTTTCAAATCTGAAATTTGTATTGTACGAATACTTTTTTCACCCATTAAAATAGATAAATGGGATTTATTTCTATTTTCTATGCATATTTAGTTATTATGCATCTGTGTACAGTTAATTATATATATATATATATATATATATATATATATATATATATATATGTATGTATGTATGTATATGTAAATTAATTATATTCATTAGTTGAAAATACAATTAAAATTTGTATGTGTACTAATATTTGTTTCCCCCTACTGTATATTACTTTTATAGAAGTGAAAATGAAAGTAAAGAAACAAAATAATCCTGTCATTGTCCTATTTTTTTTAATGCTAATATAAATTAATAACTTCAAAAAACAAAAGGAAACAGTGTTGTAGAAAAACTCTGAAAAGTTCAGAAGAAAAATCCTTGTTTGATAGATCAAAGTGCATGATATCTTCTTCATGTTGTCAATAAAAATAACAAAAATAAAGTTGTAATGATAGAAAAATAAAATAATAATAATTAAAAAAAAAAATTTCCCCAGCTTTAAAAATAGAGAAAAACTCAGAATCACGACACTAAGAGGTCATATTTCCACAAAGCAATCCGTCCTGGGTATGACGATAAACTACATCCGAGTCCTGGGTAAGATGATAAATTATATCCAAAAGCAAGGCCTCTGATCAGGAGGTTTTGAGGAGCATGGAACCACCTCTTAATTGCTGGTGTTCCCAAGTCCACCCTGACCCAAGGTGGTAGCACCTGGTAGGGTCCCAGTTATGGGGATATAGTTAACCCCCAAACTGGGGTCAAAACACTATGAAAGTGTAAAAATAAGTTTTAATATCAGAAATACGTTGTAAAAAATTATTACTAGCAATAAATTTTTGAATACAGCAATACATTATTACCAGCTATACATTTTTCAAAAAAATTTCTAGCTATACATTTTTAAAAAAAATTACCAGCAATAAAAATCTTGTCCGCATTAAATAACTGATATGCCATAAAACAAACCAAACCAAAGCACAAAGCAATCAGAAACGACATCAACAAGTATATGACAGTATAGTCTAGCAAACTAATTTGAATCCTCTCAACAAGGGTATGAACACCACAGTCTAGTGAGCCAAGATGTGTTCCCAACCATTATATGAGCTATGGACCAATCAGAAGACAAGTGGCAATTTTAAAATGGATCTTTTTGTTTCATCTGCAGAGCTAAGCAAGAAGACAGGAAGTTGAATCAAATTAAACCAGAATTGATGAATTAATTTTATCAATTCTCTGATGCTGGTGTCATTATAACAAACCCGCCCCTGCCAGCTGAAATACAACACTTCGGCACAACCAACACAGTAAGCACATAAATGCACCTACCTCCTTCCCCCATTTACACAGGCAACTACAACATCTGAATATATATATATATATATATATATATATATATATATATATATATATATATGTATGTATATATATAAAATGAAGAGGTTATAATGGTTCCAATGAGAGAAAAGTGTGTATATTAAAAAGAAGAGAGGTACCGCAAACTTTTTTGGTTGTAATGTGGGTTTTTAAAAAAATATTATTCTTTATTTTTCATAGTTTTACAACACGTGTTTCTGGTCTCACGACCGTCTTCAGGTAAAGGGTGGAGATTTCCACATATTATTAAAAATAAATATTAAAAATAATTATTTTTTTTCCTTTATGTTTTTCAATGTCAAATATTCTCTATATGAGACATTCTCTGTTTTTGTGTTGGTCATTCCAATGTCTTTCTTTAAAAAAAAAAAAAGAAAGACATTGGAATGACCAACACAAAAACAGAGAATGTCTCATATAGAGAATATTTGACATTGAAAAACATAAAGGAAAAAAAATAATTATTTTTAATAATATGTGGAAATCTCCACTCTTTACCTGAAGACGGTCGTGAGACCAGAAACACGTGATGTAAAACTATGAAAAATAAAGAATAATATTTTTTAAAAAAAACCCACATTACAACCAAAAAAGTTTGCGGTACCTCTCTTCTTTTTAATATATATATATAGCTATATGATACATCACATCAGGCCAAATGACAGTTCTGTGTAGGATACAGGTCTGATTCCTGTAGGATGACATATATTTTCTATGAAATTTCTCAGACATTCAGGCTGGTAAATGTCATTAATACTGTTTATTATAAACAGAGTTATTTGCTGAAATACTTGTATCTATAAAAATAGTGTATAAACAGAAAATAAATTAAAATAATTGTAGGACCTCGTCCATTTAATAATTGGACATCAGCAGGGCCTATAGTCCGAAATAGTTCACTTTATCTGGAATTTCCTCTGTATAATAATCTATTTATACAGTTAGTGGACAAGCACCGGATTAAGTGAAATGGCAAGGAAAAAGATCATGTTGAAATATAGGTATTTCTTGTGTAAAATTAATGCCTTTTCAGCATTAGGCAGCAGGCATGGGTTTACCTCTCTCACTCTCACAAATACATACTTACATATATGTATGTATGTATGTATCATTGAATAATATCAATATATTAAATTTCATATAACATTTATAAACTAATGCCATTTTACATTTCTACCAATTCTCAATCAGCTCTCTTCGATTGAAGCGCTTGTTTTGTAAAAAATTATGTAACTATAACAGAGTGTGTTCGCATGTGTTTTTAAAAAATCACTATGATGTGGAACATTTGTCTTTGCAATTTACCCTTGAAGATGATCTTAGAAAAGTCGAAAGTACTTGGGTTATAAAAAATATGTGGCACCTACCTTGATGAATTTTGTTTCAACATCAAGAAACTGATTAGACAAATGGAAGGGATTAATATAAAAATATATATACACAATATCTATATTATTCAATGAAACATGTTTGAATGAAGATATGCTGCCTATATATATATATATATATATATATATATAGAAAGAGATATAATCTAAAGAATTTAATATCTGCTAGACATGGTCTAAAGAATTTATTGATGTTTCTTCATTGCAACAACCAACTTCTCTAGTTACACACTAATTCAGCAAACTTTGGAAGGCTAAGAGAAAATCGAAATTCTTTCAATATCTACAAATAAGATCTACAAATTGAATCATAGGATTTTAGACTATGTAAACCAGAATTTCTCGCTTTACAAGGAAACCAATGAGAAAAACAAATTTACCAAATTCCTTATTTGGATTTAATACATGTGGCCCCTTGAATAGAACAAGTGGATTTGATTTGGTACCCTGAGGTTGTAATTCTCCAGATGTCAATTGCTTGCTAAAGGCACAAGTGAAAATAAACATCAGTATATATATATATATATATATTAGGTTGTTACACATGAAATGATGCTTTGAGGGGGGTGCTGATCTGGTCATCTAACTAAATAACCTACTTAGTATATAAAAGATCTTGACTTATTTCTGACTCTTTTTCTTTCCTGATAACTTTACTTCAATATGCTGAAAAAATGTTGAGTAATCTTACTGTATGAGTACAAACTGGGGAAAAAGAACCATTTTTGCTTCTGTCTATATTAATAAGATGAGGTATTGTAATTATTGACAAAATTTACATTGTTCAGACTATTGTCCTCATCTTTATTGTCAGATTCACAATGTTTTGGCCATTGTACACTGGCCTTCTTCAGGATCTGTCTATATTTCTGAGATGAGGTATTGTAATTATTTACACAATTTACATTGTTCAGACAATTGTCCTCATCTTTATTGTCATATTCACAATGTTTTCGCCATTGTACACTCTGGCCTTCTTCAGGATCTGTCTATATTTCTGAGATAAGGTATTGTAATTATTTACACAATTTACATTGTTCAGACTATTGTCCTCATCTTTATTGTCAGATTCACAATGTTTTGGCCATTGTACACTCTGGCCTTCTTCAGGATCTGTCTATATTTCTGAGATGAGGTATTGTAATTATTGACACAATTTACATTGTTCAGACTATTGTCCTCATCTTTATTGTCAGATTCACAATGTTTTGGCCATTGTACACTCTGGCCTTCTTCAGGATCTGTCTATATTTCTGAGATGAGGTATTGTAATTATTGACACAATTTACATTGTTCAGACTATTGTCCTCATCTTTATTGTCAGATTCACAATGTTTTGGCCATTGTACACTCTGGCCTTCTTCAGGATCTGTCTATATTTCTGAGATGAGGTATTGTAATTATTGACACAATTTACATTGTTCAGACTATTGTCCTCATCTTTATTGTCAGATTCACAATGTTTTGGCCATTGTACACTCTGGCCTTCTTCAGGATCTGTCTATATTTCTGAGATGAGGTATTGTAATTATTTACACAATTTATATTGTTTGGAATATTGTCCTCATCTTTATTGCTATATTCATGATTTAGCCGTTGTACACTCTGACCTTCTTCAGGTGATTGGAATTTCATCCAGCATGGAACTAGAGTTGACAAAATAAAGGGTTCAGTTCAAAATTCCAATCACCTGAAGGAGGGCAGAGCATACAATGGCTGAAACATTGTGAATATGGCAATAAAGATGAACACAACAGTCCAAATAATGTAAATAGTGTAAATAACTATTTTTTTCATCAAATCATTACATGCAATGAGAATTGGATACCCTTTGACAACAGTAAGAGAGTCGGCCAGTGGTTAGATGCAAGTGAATCACCAAAACAATACCTAAAACCTCCACTGCACCCTAAAAAGTTAATGGTTATTGTATGGTGGTCTTTCAAAGGGGTTATTCATCCTTTATTCTTGACTCAAAGGAGAACAATAACAGCAACTTCATATTGGGTGCATGGATTAAAAACTGAAAGAGAAACATCCTAGACCAAATTTTGCTCTACAACAACGCACTGCTGTACACTTCTCAATCAACTGTCCAAAAGCTGCACAGCCTGAATTATGAAATTTTACCTCATCCCCCTGTCTG
The DNA here is from genome assembly GCA_964036315.1 of Acanthosepion esculentum. Lineage (NCBI taxonomy): Eukaryota > Metazoa > Mollusca > Cephalopoda > Sepiida > Sepiidae > Acanthosepion > Acanthosepion esculentum. Next base: position 96,379,388 of record OZ038502.1, read on the forward strand.
TCCTGCTTTTTACCCATAGCTATGGGGAGAAGAAAAGGATTCACACCTTTCCCAAGGGTATTAGCACGTAAATGAATGTAATGGATTCAACTGGATTTTGAACTCGGCTCTCTGACTCCTCAATCCGAGCTGCTATCCATTACCCCACCGTGCCTCCTATATAAGTGTCTATAATTCCTTTTAGGTAGCCTATGACTTGAGAAACATTTTTGAAAACCATGGTAAGGTTTTGTACATCATAGTATTTGTTGTGCATTTTCTTATATTCTTTGTAGTCTATTAGAATGTGCTTAACAGTAAGCACGGGAGGTGCACCAAAGTACCATTTCTGCTTTGAGTAAGATGTCCAATTTTAACCCATTCATCAACTCCATGTACACCAACCATGATGGCCTGTTCCAACAGGATAATGCATCATGTCATTGGGTCCAAGTTACCCAGAATTGGTTTTAGAAATATTCTGGAGACTGCCAGCATATTCACCCAATTGAGCATTACGATCAGTGGTGGGATTCAGCCGGTTTGCACAGGTTCACACGAACCTGTTCTAGGAATTTTTATGAGCTCAGCAAACCCGTTGCTAGCAGCAATCTGAACAAACAAACTGCTAATTTTAGATTGTCTACCCATTGTCGTCACATAATCAGTTGGGGATGTAAATTCAGATGATCAAATAAAGGTTAATATAAATTTCATGAACTGCTGAACTTGCTAGAATCAGATATTTAGAATATTCAAGAAATAGTTATTCCCTGGAAAGCTGTGAAAGAAAATCTGAATGACTTCAGTAAATATTTTTCATCACAACATTCCCATTAATGATTTTCATGACTATGTAGAAAATGTCCTGAAAAACTTTCATAATCCTGTAATTCTTCAACATGTATTAAAAGCAAAAACTATTGCTATCAGTTCTTCTGAGGCAGAAAGAGATTTTCCAAAGATGAATATTATATACTCAAATAAAAGAAGCCGCCTTATGGTGGAAAATGTAGTGAACTTGATGGCAGTTAATTTGATTGGTCTCCCTTTAGATCTATAGGATGCCACTCCTTTTTTTAAAACATGGTTTAGAAAAAAATCAGTGTTGATGACAAGAAAGTAAGGCAAAAACAAAAGCTGAAGACAATAACAACACTCAAGTGTTTATTAGGAAATTTTTGAAATGAAAGATCATGAATTAAAAATATTTAAAGCATTTCTTTTAATTATTTTTCCTTTCAAAATGATAACGTGCACTGTAATGCAGATTAATTTTGGTATTTTTTAAATAAGTGCAAGAAAAATTTGCTTTATTCCTAAATTATATCTATATAGTAAAGTATAGTATATGGAAAAATGAGGGAACCCGTTTCTACTGAGAGCCTCTTGTTGAGAGAACCTACTCTTGAAATCTTTGAATCCCACCACTGATTACAGGATGTGAGAAGACGCCTATTCTCAAAAAAATTTCCAATGACGTGAAATGTTAAATTTATTGGTTTTCCTACTTGTCTCATGTATAATATGAAGAGAAAAAGGTTTTACACCTATGCATCTCCCCCCCCTTATAGTAGATGTCCTCTGACTGATGCGAGGGACCGTTCAATGTGTGGAAAAAGAAATATCGAGAGGAGGCAATAAAAATCTTCATCAGGTATTATCGCAAAAGGATTGCGGATTCTCACATTCAGGCTATTAGAATTTAGCCCTGTTCAAAAAATGTCAACAGCATCAAGCACTGACATAGGTTGCAGGAGCAACCAAACACTTTGTGATTCAAGAAAAACCTTTATTCTTCTCCGACTTGTCAGCAAAATAAAAAAATTTACAAATAATATTTTTGTTACCTACTTTTATGAGTTTAAATTTGAACTACCTTGAGTGGCTCTTAGGACTTATATAGGAAGAACGTTAGTTAAAAAAAAAAGCTTCTCTATTTCCAAAAATGCTTCCACTGTTGTGACATCATCTAACTACCGCAGGGACTCCAAAACTCATTTCTTTATTTCCAATGCTATTAAGTGAGCTTCCTGGCCCCAAAACTCCTCTTTCGGTGACAGCAAATCCGAAGACCCACATTGCTTAACATTCTATTTTTATTCCCTGTCTTATGCTTTTACTTTTGTTCACTGATGGGCATCGGCATAAGATGGTGAGTGTAATTCTCAAAGAAGCTTACTGCCTCCCTGGATTCAGAAAACTATTTGTCCTTCTTTGAATATTGTTGCCATATTTGGTTTGGTGATTATGAGAAAATCTATTATTAAGGAGAGACGACAGTAAAAGAAGACGAATTATGAAGACAGAAGATAACAATTGACATTGCATTTAAAGATTTCAAGATTAAAGTTAACTGGAAAGCAAGAAGTGAGTTCAACAAGTAAGAAGTGTGAGAAAAGAAACTGTTACCTTAGAATTTATACCTAGCCATTTCAAGTGAACTTGCTACCAATCAAGTACTACATTTATATTCATAAAGTCAAGGTACCATAGAGGAAAGTAATATTTATTGTGAAGACATACAAAAATGTGGCACAAGGCCAAGAGGGGGGAAAGAAGGCTGATCTTCAATCTTTCTTTTCTTAAATTTAGCTAGCCATGATTACTGACAAAACATAAAGCAGTATTTCTTACACCAAAATAATTCATTTTTATTTACCATTCTTACTACAGTCACCATAATACCTCAGGGTCTCTATGAAGTCCTAACTAGTTTCCATATGCACAATTTGTCTGTGGGAGGTAGGGAATAAAAATAATAACTTGCAAAAATGAAACCCCTATGAATATTTAAAATGATTACATAGTGGAAAGTTCATTAGAACAATTACCATGAAAGTGTTTATAGAGAAGGCATGGAGAAACTATGTTATGATAGTGGGAAAAGGACTGGAGCCAAGAGGCCATGTCCAAACCAATAACATTGCAGATTATTCTTTGAATTTTATCAAGAATCTCTAAATATATAGCAAAAGCACCATACCAGATATGGCAACAATATTCAAAGCAAGTACTAATGGTAGACTTATAAATATGCAAGATGTGCAGGTCGTGTGCTGATCAGCAACTCAGAACAAGAACAAGGCAAGTCAAGTTTCTTGCATTCACTTTTGCACAAGTACCCTTTGCGAAACTTATAAATCCATCCCTGCTCCTCAAAAATATGAGTTAAATAGGAAGGCAGACTAGGCTCACTCAACCAGTTCAGGAGAAAGACAACCCTGAATTCGCAATTCAGCCACCTGAGACACAGTATGTAGAGAGTTAAATTTGTAATGCAGATATGATGTCTGTAAAACAAAACGTGGCAGATTTCAACAACTATGGATAATCTCATTGGAAAGGGATTATCCAGAATGCTACTGTTAATAACGAGCATTTGGTCCAAGGAATGTGGTTGGTGAGTAAAGTTTCCAAAACTAGTCTATAACTAAATTCATTAATCCAACCTATTTCCACTAATATAAACTAATGTTTCTCATATTAAGAAAATTTCCTATCAACTCTTCAAGATAACCATTGCTTTCGTAATACTCTGCATGTTTATGCAAATAAACACCAAGCATAAGATAGACATAGGATGCATAAAGTCTGGGATTTTCTCTTAAAATATGGATTCAGCATGTTATGGAAATCCATGATCACCACGTCCTGAAGGGACATGGCACATAGAAAAAGAAGACAGATGTGCCACCAGTTTTCAAGCAATTGATTGTCCAGCACCTCTTATCATCTAGACACAATTACGAACAAGCATTACAATTTCACATGACTGCCAGACTAATTCACCAGGTGGACACAGGTGTGGCATTGTCTGTGGCATGCGGTCACTTAACTGTTTACACTGGCATCATTGGTGCAGCACCATCAATTTTGTACAGATCTGTGAAGAACGAAATAGCTGGTTATACCATCAATCAAAAATCTTCCGTATTACATGCACTATCTGTCCAGCAAGACAAATCCTCCCTATCACAAATCACCCAGACGAGGTCTGTTGGTGGGTTGGCTGATTTTGTTTAGCAGCGTATCAACTTCTATGGGTCATTTAATGCCGAAATTTAAATATTTTGAATACAATTTTATGGCTTCAACTACATGTAAAATGTATTGTTGGTCATTTTGCTATAAAATGTATTATTGGTAATTCTACAATAAAATGTCTTGATAGTAATTTTACTATCAAAAAGTATTTTTATACATTTTTAGAATTTAGTTTGGGGTTACACAATTTGCACATAGCTGGCACCCTAACAGGTGTTACCACCCTGGATCAGCGTGAAACTGGGAACAGCAGCAATTAAGAGGTGTTTACATGCTCCTCAAAACTTCCAATCACCTAATCAGAGGCCTTGCTGCCGGATGTAGTTTATCATCAGACCCAGGACTAGTGAGGTCTGTGTTATCAATGTAACCATGTGACTGTTTTCTCTTACAGCCAATCATGGGTGTTATGACAGCTTTATAATTTTGTGTTTTTGTCACCAGTTACTAGTGTGCTAGCTGCGGGAGAATAGATTTTGCAACCAATGAATTTTACAAATCAATATCTTTAGAACTCGTCTTTCCTCAACAAAATCCTCGACTACCATTGTGTTGTTCTGCAACTCTTGATCAGTAGTCAACTTCTGTCTCTTAGTTTACTATACACTTTATATCTCTTTGACTTAACATATGCAAATACGTACAATTCTATTTACCCGTCCATTATAGTACCCATCAGTTAGATTTTTTCCAGATACTGAATTGTGATTTGGAAATGGAGACATAACAAAAACTATGCCTGCTTGGAAGAGTAACAGTACCGTGAAAAGACTATTGATGAAAAAAACAAATGACTGATTTATTTTCTTAAGTCATGTGAGATGACATGAAAATAAACTCCTTACAAGCAACCGACATCATAGAACATATACACGAGAAATAATAATAATAGTGTAACCCGGATATAAGAGAAACCCGGATATAAGAGAGATTTTCTCTGGTCCCAAATTAGAGCCTGTGTTAATAAAACAAAATAGACCAAACCCAGATATAAGAGAAACCCGGATATAAGAGACAACTCTCTTATATCCGGGTTACACTGTACTAATAATTATAATTAGTAATTTTCTCAATCACCTTGTTTGCTATATTTGTGTCATTTGGTAATATTTTGGTATTAGTGCCTTTGTCTAGCTCAATATTAATGGTGGATGACTTTGAAGATCATAGTCCCAGAATATTGTGAGATTTCCAACTTCTTCAATTGTTCTACAAGTCACATGTTCATATTCTGATTTGAAAAGTTAGATGACAAGATTGTCTGGAATGCAAGAAGGGAATGTCAAAGTGATTCCAGTAGTGACTGGAGCATTGGGATCAATCCCATTTGTTGTGTTGTTCTACCACAGAAGATCAATAGTCAACTGCTTGCCTTTTTCTTAGTTTACTATACACTTTATATCTCTTTGACTTAACATATGCAAATAGGCACAATTCTATTTACCCATCCATTACACCTCTCTGAACTGAAGATGTTTAATGCCTTTGGTTGTTCTCGAACTTCTTCTACAACCTCTTTCCTCCTCGCCCCATTGAGGTTTATGCCCTGTTCTTTTTAATGGAGAACTTGTTCTCAATTCATCTTCTTCTGTGTCTGAGTTCCGCTATTATCCATAGCCTCATCTTCTATTGCATTATCATGATCTGAAGAACTCATCCTCTCTTTTCTGTCAAGGTCTTCTTCCATCATAGCTTCCTCTTCAATTCTAAGTTTTAACTGGTCAGAACAGGTTATTATGCTTTTTCTTTTCTTTGATATAATGGCCATGTTATGTCTACTTTGCATGATGAAATTAGCTCTCATAGGACTTGCTACTTGGTTTTTCTATCTTTTAGCCTCAGTCTGAGTTGCAAAACACCAGATCAACAGTCAACTTCTGCCTGTCTCTTACTTTACGATACAGTTTATTTCCCTTCAACTTAACATATGCAAATAGGTACAATCCTACCAATCCAATAGCGCCTACATTTTTTTTAGGTTTAACTCTAAATCATGGCTTCCAAGTGAAGTGGAAATGTTTGTAGTAAATACAAGTTGACATAAATAGAAAAAAAGTGTTGAAAAAATTAGCTTGATGAGATATGCATAATAAAGGGTCAGGATCATATTATTGAACTGTTATTAGTCTTGCAAATCAGATAATCTGGCATGGTTCTGGAACCTACATTGCTGGAAAATTAGTTGTGTACCTGAGGAAGGCCAGAGGGACAACAGCCGAAACGTTATGATAACAACAACAAAGATGAGGACAATAGTCCATGTATAAATAGCGTAAATAAAGTTTCTAACAGTCGATGATGCTGTAGAGATACAAGAGATGCATAATTATTGGGTCAGAGGTGCATTGCTGAATTATTATTATCTGCTATTTGTTGGTCAGGCAAAACGTCATGCCTTGGGAACAGGAAAATCAGGGGTGTTCGAATTTAGATCTGAACATATCACTGTATAATGATCATTATATGTGATTAATATATAAATCCTATCTTATTTTATTTTGCTTCCAAGCATAATACATGTGTTCCAGGTGATATCAATCATAAGTGCTCGTTAATAAAAAATAAAATAAAAGGTGAAAGTGTTGAAAACAGTTTTCAAACAGTCAATAATGCTGTTGATATATAAGAGATATATAATCAGAGGATTATGGCCATATTACTGAATTTTTATTATACAACTTCTATTAGTCTTGCTAAATGGAAAACCTGGCATGATTCTGAAACCTACAGTGCTGGGAAATCTTATATTAGATGAATTTTGATCTGAAACTTTCACTGTATAATGTGATTAATATTTTAAGCACTTTAAACATTATTTTTAGTGGATGACAAATATTTGAGTAGATGTTCCATTTATTTATTGAACAGTATATTTATTTTTGTCTACCAGTTTGAATATTTGAGAAATCTTTAATAAATAAATGGAGTGTCTACTCAAATATGAATATCCACTAAAACAATGATGTTTAAAGTGATAAAAAATCTGTTGAATTGATAAAAATTTACAAATATTGCTCTGTGATTAATATGTAAACCCTAACCTATTTTGCTTATAATTTATATGGCTTCCAAGCAAGGTGCAAGTGTTGTCAAGTGAAAACACCAGTCGATATGGATATACTGAATCAGCACATATTTTAGGCTTTAAGGATCTTTTTAATAGGCCTAGCATAAAAATAAATCTGATATGAGAGCCACTAATAAAGAAACAGACAAATAACAGCAGATTTTTAACAGCATCAGCTCTAAAAAAAATCTGAGAAGCAACAAGCCATCTTCTAAGTTTCAATTTTTGATGAGTGAGAGTATAGCCAGAGATTTTCTTATTCAATCTATCTATAAATAAAATTCTGTAACTTCCGTTAGTTCGTCCATCACACCCTCTAAAATAGTTATACACCGACTGATCAAAACCAAATTTTTGGGAAAAGTAGAAACAAGTAAGAGCGGTAACACAGCTAAACTTGGGAAAAATTAAGTTTTATTATTTAACATACAAAATACTCCTACTATTTTAAAAACAAATTAATGATTAAAATAACAAATACTTCTCTAATTGTTTTATGCATATCTTTTTTTAAGTTTTTATATACAAGAATCAAGTTTCCAGTTTTGCCCTGTAATTACAAGAACTATAAACAAATCACAAGGCCAAACACTTCAAAAAGTTGGAATTTGGCTCCAGAAAGAAATATCTATTTTGCATGCTCAAGAGTAAGAAATCCGAAGAATTTATTCTTCACTGTTAAAAAGTAAAAAAAATAAATTGTTAAAAAATACAGGTTATTCAAAAAAAAAAATTAACATCATTGTGTAACCTAATAACATTCTTGCTCAAATGATCTCAAATTTTAACAAAATGTGTAAAAACTAAGTCAACTGTGCAAACTTATCTCAATGAGAATCCCCCAGCAAGATGGATAAGGCATGACAGAGATAATGACAATGTGCTGTTGAAACGGTCACCACATTCACCTCACTTGACATCTTGTGATTTTTTTTCTATGGAGTTATATGAAAGGACAGGTCTATATTCCAACGCTTCCTACAAGCCTAGAGTAACTTAAGCAGAGAATCACTTTGTCACTGGAGAATGTTACGCAAGACATGTTATGATGTGTCTGGCAGGAGCTGGTCTACTGACTTGATGTGTGTCATGTAACAAGCGGTGCACATCATGAATATTCATGAAGCTTTGTTTAATCGGTTTCAAAATTTACATCCCTTTGAATATCTTGTTCGAATTTTGATAAATAAATATTTTATTGTGAAACATGAAACCTATTTAATTTTGTTTGCCTGGATTATGTAGTTTCTCAGATATTCACATTTTAAAGGATGTCAATTTGGGAGGGAACACTTAACATGAAGTCCTATAAAATTAAATTAAAGAAATTATTCAACCGAAGTAGGGTTTTTGTTGAAGTATCTTCCCAAACAAACCAGCTTATTCAAATTTCATCAATTGGTTTACGAAATTTAATGAAACGTAGAGTTTGTAAATCTTGACAAAAAATGTTAGTGATAACTTCAACAATGGTAAATACTGTAATAGTTTCAACACGCTAATGTATGTTACCAAAAAATTGTGGTGTTTAGATATCGCTGTAAATGCAATTTACAAAAGTCAGTAAAGGGTACTGTGTCAGCTAAGGAAGTCTTTTTCTTTTTTTTATTTTTGAAAAGTTTTGTTTCATACAACAGCGCTACAAGACTTTAGGTCGCAAATCTTTTCTGACATTTATTAAAGAACTGGTTTTACCATCCCAACCAATTATAAATCGTTGATATTCTCGTTCCATATCAAAATGGACAAATATTTTCTTCGGGAAATTCACCTTTATTATTCGCTTTTAATCAATATCACAGAAGACACCATTATTGTAGAATTTGTAAATATAGTGTTGCAAAAACATTCTATTGAGATAAATTTCCTTCTTTTGCTGAAGGTACAAATATCTGCAACTTTAGAAAAAAGAAGGTCAGCTTTCCCCAAAATCCCAATGGATGAAAAATATTTCCTTCCTTAGCACAAATTCATGGGGCAATACAGTCATTCAGTGTTTATTTGATGCAGCCTAAATAATTCTTAATTTTATTTCAGAAATGTTACGTACAAGGCAAATATGGAAAAAAGGCATGTTTTTTCAATTAGCCTCAACTTTTTGATAGAAATACAATCACAAAACAATTACCACAAATAATATGCAGATAATTTTTTTATTAAGATTAATTTGTACTTTCAATTTTCTTTGGAAAATAAATTTAAATTCTTAATTATTTGCTGTAAATTTGAAGAGTAAGTAATTTCTAGAGTGTTTCATAAGTCAACATTTAATTATAAGTAATCCATTGTTGCATGTGAAAAGCAAAAAATGTTATAAAATCTGTGATATTAACAGCAGGATTTGTCGGAATTTCTGGGATGAGGAGTTGTCATTATTCACATTAATGTCCTTAATTATTAATGTCCTCCTCTTTACTGTTATCATCACAATGTTTCAGCTGTTGTGGCTTCCAGCATTCTTCAAGAGTCTGTCAATCCGCATAAACATTGGATCGTCTATTATAGACTTCACCTCACTGGAAACATGGCAAGAAATAACTTAGCAGTATAAAATAAGAACTAACGATATCCTAGATATAAACAGTAGAATGAAAAGAATCTACCCTGTAGATTGAATAAAGTGTTCAGTTTGAAATTCCTTGAAGGTTATCCAGATCAACAGATAACTGAAGAAGGCCAACAGGCAAAATGTTGCGAGAATAACATTAGTTGAAATGATCCAGAGCTGAATATGCAATGCGATAGGCATCTGATCTGGCATCTTGTTTACAGTTGCTTTCTCACAGACATGCTGTGGCATCCCTCTGTCTCTTCGACAAGTATTTTCACAGCAACTGTTCTGACGAGCTACTTTCACTGGTTCCCAGACTGTATGAATTTAAATGAGCTACTTGGCTGGTATCTCAGTCCAACCCTTTCACCGTCGAAACAGTTAAATGTAACTATCTCTTCTACTCAAACAGCTTCTTCTCTCGCACTTCCCGTCTGTGGAACTCCCTTCCTCTTGCATGCTTCCCTGATAACTATAATCTTCAAATATTCAAGTGTAATGTCAATCGACATCTTCTGATACCTTGATCTTGTTCCCCATCCTTCTCTCTATCCTTTCCTCAAAGACACCTCTTTACTATTGTTCCCAATCCTCTGTAACCCCTTGTGTACTAGTGGCACTCCCGCCTTGCTTG
>OZ038502.1:96394665-96402165 GCA_964036315.1 Acanthosepion esculentum
GTCAACACTTTAATAGAAAGCTATTTAATAGCTTTAATCAATGACAAATAAACAAATATATAAGATAAAAAATAAAAATGAAAAATGACCCAAATAAATAAGCAAATAAACGACTTCCGGTAAATGACCGCCATAATAGACTACCAACAATAAGCTATATAAACAAATGTTTACTACGTTATTAAAAAACGCCGATCAAAACAAAAAATAAATATATAAGAGGAAAAATAAAAATAAAAATAAAAAACAAAACAAAGAAAAACAAGCAAAATAATTTGACATAAATAAATAAACAAATAAGCGACTTCCGGTAAAAATAACCGCCAAAATATATATATATGTGTGTGTGTGTGTGTGTGTGTGTGTGTGTGTGTGTTTATAAAAAAATATTCAAACATCTTGGAATTTAAAAAAAAACCTTTATTCTATATATGTGTGTGTGTGTGCATATGTTTATAAAAAAGTATTCAAACATCCTGGAATTTTGATAAAAAACCCTTTATTCTATATTTATACTGGACTCTCTAGTCATTTTTTTTTTACATGTGAGGGTCAAGCAATTCAGTTCGTAGGAGCCGACAGCCAGACACCTGCACATAAGATTTGATTATAGTGGTGAAGGCTTTGTACAGATGCAACCACACTTTTTGAAGGGCTGAATACAGAGACCTGGTGCACTATGTGAGTTGTCCTTCTCCTAGACCAGTGGCCATCTAAGGCTATAGAACCATCTGCTATTTACCCATAGCTGGGAGGAGAAGAAAAGAATTTATACATTTCCCAAGGGTATTAGTAATAATATTGTTGTAACCTGGAAAGGGTTACTGAATGAGGAACAACCAAAACAGAGGTTGAAAATGAAATGGTAATCTTTATAATATCAAGAAAATACAATACTCACTAGCAGCGTGAAGTAGGTAAACCACTGCTAGTGGTGGACTAGTTACACAGCATATATTCCCCCCACTTACTATAGTGTACAACATATTTATGAGGGCTCATTAGTGTTCAAAGGTACGGTGTGTGTGTATATATATATATATATACACACATACATAGAGCATACATACATACATACATGTGTATATAAAAAAAATATTCAAACATCTTGGAATTTTGAAAAAAGCCCTTTATTCAATCCATAAAGGTAGACTGTTCTTCATTCTGAAGACATGACCTAACCAATTAAATAAATTGTTTTGGCTTTCCTGGCAGTTTTCAGGTTAATACCTGGGTTAGGTAGTGCTGAAAAGACACATACTCTGATTTAAATGAAGAAACCCCAACAATCAATGAAAAAGATTGCTGTGTATTAACTGAAGTAAGTTATCTCCCTTGAATATAAATAGTGGAACATGAACAACCTATCCTCATGAATTGAATAAAGGGTTTTTTTTTTTTTTTACACAGGTTCACTCTGTACCAGGCCCGGGAGCAACTCAAGGTAGAGGGTTAAATAGTAAGAGACACAGTTGGGGAAGATAATGGTTAATTCTAGACTTGAACAGGTTAAGATTGTAGTGATCAGGAAAACATCCTCTTTGAAATTGGTTCCACAGAGCATTTGTTCACAAGAAGCTGCTGCTTCAGTAGAATTTACTTCTCACTAGTAGAATATGGAGGAAATGTGGGTGGTTCACTACAATGTATGTAACATGGTGGGTCCTAAATGTGAAGGTCAGAACTGGTGGAGCGAAGGAATATACTTTGTCTGAACACTTTCTATGGAATTAACAATAGAGCATTTAGAGGCTTCTGACGTCTCATCTGTGAGATATGAGTCGCAGCATGGAAGATAAGGATGTGGATATGCTTTTGGACTCTGTCAAAACAGCAAAGTGAGGAATGGGCATTTTACGCCTGACCTAGCTCTTGTAAAGATAGAGGATAGCATGAGGAGTCAGGTATTTCAAAATTCCAAGAAGGTTACCAATTTGAAAACTGAAAATTCTTCCAGTGAAATGATCTTCAACAAAGCCAAGAAATATTATGAAACAGCCCTAAAAGATATTGTATTTTCAGCAACACTCACAGACATACCACGCAGCACATAAAAAAGCTAACAGGATAAGAAACATCATATGGTCCAACCCACTGTCCAAAATAAAAACAAACGTCAGAAGAATATCCATGCACAAAATTTTCCTGCCATCAAGGACTCTCCAAAAGACATTCAACAAAAACACAGTAAAAGTAGTCACAGTTTGTGCATAACACAAATAATAAAAAAGCACAACAGAAAAACAAGCAACAAACAACCCACACAAATAAAAACGTATGTATAACTGCAGAGCAAAGAATAATGTCCCTTAAATGATAATTGCTTGCAAAACAATGTAATATACCAAGCCATTGTAAAATCAGCAAAAAACAAAAAAAAATATACAGAGGAGTAATTGAAGGGCCTGGAAAACAGAGAAACTACACACAAAAAACATCCTTTACAAACAGTAAATATATGAACAGCACAATGCTCTCTAAACATATATGGGAGATTAAAAACCAAAACAAATCCCACCAAAATACCATAGGAAACAGCATCAGCCTACAACAAAACTGCAAACTGTCTAGTAGAAAATATTTATAATTACCTTCCAGACAAACATGAACTACTAAATAAACGATCAGAACTTATTGCAGAATGCTGATAGGAAAACAAATTTTTACTGTTACTTAAAAATCAAAAACTAAAAACAAATATTGAAAAAAAGATATGTAAAATAAAATAAGCAAAAACTCTAAATCAATAAGTAAACAAATTAAGTAAATAATAAACAAATAAAAAAACTATGAATGCACATGTAAACACAAATAAATGCAATAAGAATAAACAATATTAATGAGTAAATAACTGTAATTGGATGCACAATTATTTCTACTTGACATCCTCTAGAATAATATTTGAGCAAAAATACAACACCCATTGCCTGAAGATTGTGTTTAAGCATGAAACAGACTGTTGTCACTGGGTATTGTCCTTAACACCCACTTTTATATTTTATGTTTACATCAGCTCTATCTCTGATATTGAGCAATTTAACCCATAAATATAGCAAACCTTAAAACTATATTTTTATCATATATTTCTTTATTACTATAAAGACTATTTGTTTTGTTTGAGCTGCTGCCTGTTTTTTATTTAATGAAGCAATGAAATGAATAACATCCAGTCTAAACTAAGAAGTCCTACTAAATGAAAATTATATCCATTTTGAATATGAAACTGACGCTAGCAGAGATTTATGTTTTTATAATGTAATTATTATTTATATTATTTTAGTTTGAGATTAATTATATACTGTATATTAGAAATAAAAGAAGATTTTAAATTTAACTGTTTTCTTTTAGTTTTTAAAATTTTTATAGTCATCCAAATTGGCTTTGGGAAAAGAGGTGTTTAAAAAAATCTGAGACACCGATTTATATTTTAATAAGAATTGATAGTAGCGTGCTCAAGAATTTTCCATCTAAATAAGTTACTTTCTGTTTTAATGCTTTCCTTAAATAGGTAGTTCCAACCTTGCCCTCATAGGAAGGTCTCTGCAGCCACAAATGGTAGAGGTATACTTTGGATCAGAAAGTGATTTGCTTGATAGAAAAAAGGGATGCAAGTTCGATTCCTGTTGGAGGCACAATTTTAACTTAGTAGGACATTTCAATTTAGACTAGTTGTTATTCATTGCACTGTTTTAATAAAATAACAAAAAAATAGACAACAACTCAAACACATGTATCTACTAAGAATAACTTCTATAATAATAATATTGGATAAAAATCCTTTTATATACACACACACACACACACCAACACAAAGATAAATATTAATTCTTTCTTCTTAATTCAAACCTTAAAACAAATTTATTCTTCCTGTTTTGCAACATTAGAACCTGATTTTCACTTTCTTCATAAAATTCCAGAGAAGTTCAAAATGAAAGAGGTTGGCTAAACATTTCACAGCTGAAAGAAATCAGGAAACATAATATGGCATCTCTGAAAGACACAGGCAATTAGCAACATTGGCACTATATATGGTTGAATTGCAATAGCTATCCATTAGCTGAGTTTGGAACTAGTCTTACAGGCCAAAGCCATGAAAGCTATTTTTAAAATTTCAAATGAAAAGCAGGCTTTGAAAGTATCACAACTTTGGTCATAATTTTTAAATTTTGAAGAGAAAGGTTGGTCTCAGTGACTATTCAAATATTAATGGTCTGATTCACTGTCATCTAAATGGGTCACTTTTTATTCCGTATTTTGTTTCCAATAATGAGATAAAAAATATAAAACAGAAGTTTATCAAAAGTATATATATATATATATATATATATATATATATATATATATATATATATATATGAATGAATGTAGGTGGCATGGTGGAGTAGTGTATAGCGGCTTGAATTGAGGAATCAGAGAGCCGAGTTCAAATTCCAGTCGATTCCATTACATTCACTTACATGCTGATACCCTTGGGAAAGGTATGAATCCTCTTCTTCTTCCCCCAGCTATGGGTAAATAGCAGGACAAATTGGTTTCTATAGCCTTGGATGGCAACTGGTCTAGGAGAAGGACAACTCTGAATTTAAAACCTGCGGTGGGTTGTTTGGAGACCTTGTGCCACATAAAGATCTCTGTATTCAGCCCTTCAAAAAGTGTGGTTGGTTCTGCACAAAGCTTTCACTACTATAATCAAATCATACGGGCTGGTGTCTGGCTGTCAGTTCCTAGAAACTGAGCTGCTTGACCCTCATATGTCGAATATGACAGGAGAGTCCACTATATATATATATATATATATATATATATATATATATATATGAATGTATGTATGTATGTAAAAATTCAAATATAACAAGAAAAAAAAAAGGAAAACTTATCTTAACTGACATGTTTCGTCCTCTGATAAACTATATCAAGGCAAATGTAAGGATATTATTTTATAAGTATTTTTTATAAAGTAAGTAAATATATTTAGTATTTCAGAAAATTTATATTTAAAAATGCTCATAAATATATATCAGGCTTAACTGACGGTCAAGATAAATTATGGAGTATGAGAAGTGATGTAATTTAATATCTAATAAAAAAGTGAGTAAATGTTGATTTTTTTTTTATAATGTAATTATTATTTATATTATTTTAGTTTCAGATCGATTATACATCATATATTATAAATAAAAGATTTTAAATTTAACTGTTTTATTTTAATATTTAAAACTTTTTATAGTCATTCAAATTGGTTTAGGAGAGGAGGTATTTAAAAAATCTGGGGTACCGATTTATATTTTAGTAAGATTCGATCATGGCACTCTCAAGAATTTTCTGTCTAAGTAAGTTACTTTCTCTTTTAGTAAGCATGGTATTCTAAGCACAACTTTGCTCTAAAGAATGCCAGACTTACTAAAAGAGAGAATAACTTAGACCGAAAATTGATCAATACATAAACACTAACGTCAATATATGCATGACGTGCACAAAAAATAATGAAATTTAAACACTGAAATTTAACTCATTCCACACCCAAAATTTCTGATGAAGCTAAATAGTGAAACATGTCAAATTTATTTGTTTCACTTCCAACAAGTGGCATATTCGACACAATTTCGAATCTACACTTGAATTAAATAACATTGCAAAAATTAAGCAGAAACACATGACGTCCACAAAACGAATGTGAAATTGAAACACAGAAAACACTAATATATATATGATGTCTACACACAACCAATAAAAACAAAAGGAAAATGGAATTTAAAATTGAAACATATATATATATATATATATATAAACTACAGTGGATGTTTAGATGATGAAATCATGCATCGGATTGCTAAGGCTGTCAGTGTTTGCAGCAAACTTCACTATTGCTTGTAGGATGAGCAGGGTATCTAACTAGATACAAACATTCGGGTTAACAGAGCCGTTGTCCTTGACATCCCTTTGTACAGCTCAGAGTCGTGAACTCCATACAGGTACTATATATGCTAGCTGGATGCGTGTGTGTGTGTGTGTGTGTGTGTGTGTATATATATTTTTTTTTTTTCAGGTTTCAAACAACTGAGGGACTCTTCAATCATCAGTGCTTCAAAGCTAAGACCCAACTTTGTACACAAATTATTCATGATTTGTTGTTTGCTGATGATGCGGCTCTTGTAGTGACATCCGTTTTGGAGGCCCAACATCTAATAAATTGTTTCTCTGCTGCATGTAAAGCCTTTGGTCTGACACTTAGCATGAAGAAAACTGAAGATGTGCACCAACCTCGTCCTACTCCGAAGCAATTCTGTGGCGAGAAACAAAAGTCACCAGTCTACAAATTTCCAGAGAGACCATTGAAAGTAGAAGACAAAGCCCTGAACTATGTAAAGTCTTTCACCTATCTTGGTAGCAAAGACAACTACAGTGGAACTTTAGATGATGAAATCATGCATCAGATTGCTAAGGCTACCAATGCTTTTGGTAAAATTCGCTATTGCTTGTGGAATCAGCGGGGTATTCGACCGGATATGAAAATTCGGGTTTACAGAGCTGTTGTCTTTGACATCTTTTTGTACAGCTCAAAGTCATGGACTCCATACAGGTACCATTTATGGTAGCTGGATGTTTTCCATTAGAGCTGTCTGCATGCCATCTGTGGAGTTAGCCTTCAAGACAGGACATCCAATGTAGACCTGTTTAACAGGTGTAATATTGGAGGAAGCGAGACTTTTCTCATACAATCTCAGTTTCAGTGGACTGGTCATGTCTTGAGAATGTGTGATGACAGGATACCCAAGATCCTAATGTACAGCCAGTTAGATCAGGGCTCTAGGAATGTAGGACGCCCATGGCTTAGATGCAAAGACAAGCTGAAGAGCAACTTGTCAGTGTCAATATACCTCATAACCCCCTTCATGCACTTATTAGCCTTGAAGCGAGTAAAGTGGACATCAATGTGTTTCAGTGGACTCAGCAGTTTTCAATCTGCTAATCTCAATTGTCTTGAAGTGAGAGCAAGATCCAAAAGGTCAGCCAATCTAACAGCGACCTCATCCCACAATCCCAACTCTTGCTCTATATGCGGCCTCCCTTGCAAATCACTTGCAAGTCTTAAGTGCCACTTAAGATTATAGCACAAAATTCATAACTGAATCAATTGGTTAAGTAGTCAGATCCTCATATGTCAAAACTGACAGGAATGTCTGTTATATATAAGACCAAAACGTGTAAAGAATGCAAGATCCATACATTTGTGGATGACATAATCGAGTAGTATTACACATTTAACTACCAACGATCGTCATTTTATACCCAACTTTTAATACACACTTAAAATAGGTCAACTCTTACAAAATTAAGCATACAGGTTCCATAAGATTCTACACAACCAATGAAAACAAAAGAAAAACAGAATTTTAAAATTTATAGAGACAAACACTAATGCCAATACATGCATGACATCCATGCAAAAAATAACAGAATTTAATCACTGAAATCTAACTCTGAATCATTTCTGTCCAA
>OZ038502.1:96407165-96417165 GCA_964036315.1 Acanthosepion esculentum
TAAACAGTTTTTCTTGGTTTTTCATTATACACAGGGTTTTTCATTATACACAGGAAAGCTAGCAGGACTAAAACCATACTATCTTATTTCTTGTATGATGGCAAATTTTTTGCAATATTTTTTAAGAATATCAGATAAAATCTTTTTATTTTAAGTAGTACGAAAAACCTGATTTTTTCCATTTTTTTGGTATTTTTTCTGAGAAGCCACTATGACAGGAAAACTATCAAGCACTCCACATCATCCTCGTAACATGAGGTGTGTTTTGCATTTAGTGCAAAGAACATCAGCTCATCCAGTAAAAATTTTGTTTGCATGTAACTTTGCCTTGGGTGTTGCAAGAAGTTATACCACATTCTTGTTTTATCAATTTTTCTGCCAAACCCTGAAGGGACTTGGAGATTGAAAAGTTGGTCTTGACCTATCTTGGTAAAGTTTCAACATGTGTGTACAATTTCATCAAAACTGGTCGAAAAATGTGGATGTGCATAAATAGCACACACACGCACAGACAGATATCTTCTGTTTTATATATATATATATATATCAGTCTATACCGGGATTGAAAATAACTATTCCCCATATGAGGTAATTTGGGATTTTATTGTAAACTATTTGCTCTGTTATAATAAATACATTGAGCTCTTTTTGTGGATCAATTTTAATATTTTATATTACTAGGATCCACCTGGATTATATACCAATGGATTTATTACCTTTACTATATATTTTAAAGAAAAGAGAGAAGCTGCAAAGATTTTTGGTTATAAAGTGTATTTTTTCCAGCAAAAATATAGAAAATAAAATATAATATACATTTAAAAAATCCACATTATTACTAAAAACGTTTATGGCCTCTCACTTTTCTCCCATTCAAAAAAAATATAACCTCTCCCTTATATATATGTAAAATACTAGTTGACCGAATCTCACCGACTATGTTCTACATTAGAAACCAGGTGGCCAAGTGATATATACGAAGGAGAAATATTCATTTTGTAAACTATTCCAACTGTTTAAGAGATGTTGAATAAACTGATCTGTATTGACAGAGAAAATAAATAACATTTTTTCCAACATAGACAGAGAGCAAAACAGCCGGACACGTGTTTGTAGAGAAACATTAAGAAAAAAATATCTGTTGAGAAAATGAGTTCTCTCATTTTAGAAACATTTAAGTTTTTCCAAATTAATAATGTAAATGAAATAACAAGTTGATTTACTTTCAAACACCATTCTAGTAAATACCGCATTATTTATTCAACACTACTCGAGTTATTTTTAAATTTTCAAGAAAACTCACACCCTTCATCATCATTATCCAGAGCATAGCCTTCAGATCTCAACAACATACAAATTAATTTTGCAAAGACTTCTTAAAATGCTTCTCCTGAATATAACAGAATCTTTTGGAAGACCAAAGGGTACAACAATTATTGTGATTTAGAAGAAAAACAAAAAGATAAGGAAATTGGTTTTGATACACAACACTCTCCCCATAGCCATGGATTAATTAGAAAAACTTATCTTAAAAAAATAAAAATTCTTGCAATCTAAGAATATTTTCTGGCTTTAAATAACCTACAAATGATTGATGAGCTGTAAAAAGCAAATCAATCATTTTAACTAGCTGGTTTGTTTTTCTTTAGTGGCATATCAACCTCTGAGTTATTTAATACAGAAATCTAAATATTTTATACACAATTTTATTTTTTGGGGGAGATAATAATGTTTGTAGTGATACAAAGTCTTACTAATTAACCCATAGCTGGAGATAGAAGAGGTGGATTCATACCTTTCCCAAGGGTATTTGCACGTAAGTGAATATAACAAACCCAACGGGAATTGGAACTCAGCTCTTCAATAAACAATTATACATTACACCACCTGCACATCCGAGCTTATAGCACCTGGTATTCTCAAGCAGTCACCCATCTAGGTACTGACTAGGCTCGATATTGCTTAACGTTGATGATTGTACAGAAACTAGTGTTTCAATGTAAGGTGGCCGTAAGCCCATTTTAGCTTGTATATATTGAAAAGATTATGAGATCATAATTCAGTAATGGGGAGGAAATGAAAAAAAGCTGGAATCACCAGGGGAGGAATGCCAGCTGAGACTCTGAAAACTACTGATTGAGACAAGTGATATTTGATTAAAAAAGGACAAAATTTCACTGATTTTAAATTACTTATATTTTTCTCTTTAAATTCTAAATAAAACATTTTTACATTATTTAACAACAAATTTTACTGCATCATATTAATTTTTCTTTTTATCATATTATTGACCAACCCAGAGACATTTTAAGGAAACAGTAAGTCCAATACGGATATTTTATATGTATGCTAACAATGACATGAATGAAGACGAAGTTGTGTGAATTACAGGTAATTTTAAATCTACCTTAAAAATAAATCATTGACAACTGTCATAAAAGCAATGCCTTTATGACAATTGACAATTCATGTTTAACAACTTATCTGAGGTGACATTAAAAGCTGTCCAGGCACTGAAAATTTATAAATTCCAACTTCCTAAGGATATAAAAACATATTTTAGTTGCTGAATACTGAAACTGAAAATATTCATGTAGTTAAATGTGAAAATTTAATGTCTTTTAGTCGTCTGACAAAGGAATTTAGAAAAGAGAGAAAAGACAGCTTTGAGAAGCACTAAATTGTCAGAATTCACCCAAAATGGTCACAAATGTACAATTAGTTCCACAATCACAATTTTCTCTCATATAAATCTTGCAAATTATTAAATCATGAATATCAGTGATATGTTGGGAGTTATGCCGTTGTTGTTATCATCTATGAGTTCGTTTATTGCTCCTGAATGTCTATCAATTTTTGGCAGTCAGATAGAAAGGCTTCTGTTATTCTGTGGGGTTCGATTTACTCAATGAAGATAAACAAAAACATGAATTAACACCTCAGGATTTTAAGGATGGATATTTTCTCAAGATAACTTACACCCTGACGTATTGTATGTGTGTAGCCGATATATTGTGTGCGTGTGTGGCTGATGCAGTATGTAAGTATATGGCGGATGTATATGTGTGTGGCTGATATCTCATGTATATATGTATGTATGTGCACAACACAGTGTGTATGGATACGGCTGACGTGTGTGCAGCTGACAATGTGTGTATGTGCATCGCTGACACATTGTATGTATGTGTGCAGCTGAAATATTGTACATGTGTGTGGCTGATACATTGTGTATGTGTGACTGAGACTGACAGTGTGTGTGTGTGTGTGTGTGTGTGTTTGACATAATATATGTATGTGTATGTGCTGATGTAGGTGTGCATGTGTATGTGCTGATGTAGGTGTGCATGTGTATGTGCTGATCTAGGTGTGCATGTGCTGATCTAGGTGTGCATGTGTATGTGTTGATGTAGGTGTGCATGTGTATGTGCTGATGTAGGTGTGCATGTGTATGTGCTGATGTAGGTGTGCATGTGTATGTGCTGATGTAGGTGTGCATGTGTATGTGCTGGTGTAGGTGTGCATGTGTATGTGCTGATGTAGGTGTGCATGTGTATGTGCTGATGTAGGTGTGCATGTGTATGTGCTGATGTAGGTGTGCATGTGTGTGTGTTGATGTAGGTGTGTATGTGTGTGTGTTGATGTAGGTGTGTATGTGTGTGTTGATGTAGGTGTGTATGTGTGTGTTGATGTAGGTGTGTATGTGTATGTGTTGATGTAGGTGTGTATGTGTTGATGTAGGTGTGTATGTGTATGTGTTGATGTAGGTGTGCATGTGTATGTGCTGATGTAGGTGTGCATGTGTATGTGTTGATGTAGGTGTGTATGTGTTGATGTAGGTGTGTATGTGTATGTGTTGATGTAGGTGTGCATGTGTATGTCTTGATGTAGGTGTGCATGTGTTGATGTAGGTGTGTATGTGTGTGTTGATGTAGGTGTGTATGTGTGTGTTGATGTAGGTGTGTATGTGTATGTGTTGATGTAGGTGTGTATGTGTATGTGTTGATGTGTATGTGTTGATGTAGGTGTGTATGTGTATGTGCTGATGTAGGTGTGTATGTGTTGATATAGGTGTGCATGTGTATGTGTTGATGTAGGTGTGCATGTGTTGATGTAGGTGTGTATGTGTGTGTTGATGTAGGTGTGTATGTGTGTGTGTTGATGTAGGTGTGTATGTGTGTGTTGATGTAGGTGTGTATGTGTGTGTTGATGTAGGTGTGTATGTGTATGTGTTGATGTGTATGTGTATGTGTTGATGTAGGTGTGTATGTGTATGTGTTGATGTAGGTGTGCATGTGTATGTGTTGATGTAGGTGTGCATGTGTATGTGTTGATGTAGGTGTGCATGTGTATGTGTTGATGTAGGTGTGTATGTGTTGATGTAGGTGTGTATGTGTTGATGTGTATGTGTTGATGTAGGTGTGTATGTGTTGATGTAGGTGTGTATGTGTATGTGTTGATGTAGGTGTGTATGTGTTGATGTACGTGTGCATGTGTATGTGTTGATGTAGGTGTGCATGTGTTGATGTAGGTGTGTATGTGTGTGTTGATGTAGGTGTGTATGTGTGTGTTGATGTAGGTGTGTATGTGTATGTGTTGATGTAGGTGTGTATGTGTGTGTTGATGTAGGTGTGTATGTGTTGATGTAGGTGTGTATGTGTATGTGTTGATGTAGGTGTGCATGTGTATGTGTTGATGTAGGTGTGTATGTGTTGATGTAGGTGTGTATGTGTTGATGTAGGTGTGTATGTGTTGATGTAGGTGTGTATGTGTTGATGTAGGTGTGTATGTGTATGTGTTGATGTAGGTGTGTATGTGTGTGTTGATGTAGGTGTGTATGTGTGTGTTGATGTAGGTGTGTATGTGTATGTGTTGATGTAGGTGTGTATGTGTATGTGTTGATGTAGGTGTGTATGTGTATGTGTTGATGTGTATGTGTTGATGTAGGTGTGTATGTGTTGATGTAGGTGTGTATGTGTTGATGTAGGTGTGTATGTGTATGTGTTGATGTAGGTGTGTATGTGTATGTGTTGATGTAGGTGTGTATGTGTGTGTTGATGTAGGTGTGTATGTGTATGTGTTGATGTAGGTGTGTGTGTGTGCATGAGCAGCGTACTAGCATGAAAACCAAGATCAAATTCTAAATAAGCCTTTTCATGATCATTTCATGTGAACGTCCTTAAAAAAGGCATGAATTCACTTATTCCTGTGTTCAATTCACATGTCACCATATATGTCAAAGAGAATGGTGGTCGACTGTGAAAGGAATAGGTGAGTTTATACATGGGCAAAGACTCACCGTACATAATGACTGCTGTCACCCCCACAATCATCTCGACCTCATCTTGACAGAGTGCACAGTTACATATGATTAATATTCATGTTGGATTTGCAAATATTCGGTTCCTCTACCTTTTCTCATATTGATTCCCTTGAAGCATATTTGAGAAATTCATTTCCGAAGGAAGATTAAAATGTTTGGAGGGAAAACTAATAGGAAATATATTTATTTATTTAATGTATAAAAATAAAATAAGTGTATGTAAAGGGTAGCACAATGGTTATCAGAACAAAAAAAACGGAATCAGCAACTAGAGTTCAAGTCCTGACAATATCTGTAGCATTCACTTTTGCAGTAATGCCTATAGATAAAGCACAAATGTATTTCTTCTCCCACTAATTATAGGTTAAATAGCAGGGTAGACTGCGCTCTCTAGCCTTGGATGGTAGCCACTCTAAAAGAAGGATAACTCTAAAGTCAAAACCTTAGAAAGCTCAACAGAAAATCACTTTAGTATCTTTCCCCCAAAAATCAGTCTCCATAGTTTCCATTTCTTTGTTGGTTATTTAAAGCCCAAACATATTTCAGATTTCTGTCTATATCTCTGAGATGAGGTATCGTGATTACTTACATTATTCGGACAGTTATCCTCATCTTCACTGCCATATTCACATCATTTCAGCTGAAATTCCAATCACCTAACAAAGGCCGGAGCGTACAATGGTCGAAACGTTGTGAGTATGGCAATGAAGATGAGGATAATAGTTTGAATAATGTAAATATTTTAGATTGTAGGAAATTGCTTCCAGTAGCTGGTATTCCCAAGTAATCCCCATCTAAGTACAAACCAGACTCGACAATGCTTAACTTTGGTGATCAAACAAGGACCAGTGTGTTCAACAAGATTTGACCCTACGTGACTATGTGGCAAGCCATGAAGTGACATATTTTTAAAAAATAATTGTTATTTTTTAATAAGATAATATTTTTTTTATTTAAAATAATTTATATTTAATTTATATTAATAAATAATCAATATTTTAATCAACCTTAATAAAAAACACAATCCTTATTTTATAATTGTAAATTAAATAAATTAAATTTTACTTTCTTCATGACTTAGAGCATTTATAATAATTCTCCATGAATGAAGGTTGTCCTGAATGGCCACTCTTCTAGATCCTTCTGTACTAAGGCAGGTGATACCTCGATGCTCTATCCTTGGTTCTACTTTGTTTTCAATTTCTCATTAATGACATTCCTTATGACATCATCTCTCAACTTGGTCCATATGCAGACGACACAACCATTTACTCCTGCCTTGATACTAAGTCAGATCAGTTTGATAAGGTCAAATTGGTGGCTGATCTCAAAAACAATCTACAGTCTGTTGTTAACTGGGGCAAGGAATGGCTTATTAATTTTAATGCCTCTAAAACTAAATGACTCTCTGTTAATCATCTGAGAGGCACCTTTCTGCATGGCTGATGCTAACCTCCAGGAGAGTGACTCATTGCACCTTCTCGGGTTAACACACTCAATCAACATGAAATGAAAAAACTACACTGAATCCATTGCTAGGTCTACTTGCTAAGAAAGTTGGTTCACTGTGTTGTTCTAGACAATTTTTCTCTCCAGAATCTATCTTACATATCTATAAATCTACCATTCACCTATGCTTAGAATATTGCTACTACATTTGGTCTGGTGCTCCTGCTATTTATTTAGAGATTCTTGATAAAATCCACAGAAGAATCAGCAATATTATTAGTCCTGATCTGACTGCTCAGCTTCAGTCACTTTCCCATCACCAAAAAGTTGCTTCCCTGTGGTTTTTCTATAAATACTTTCATGGTCATTGTTCAGATAAGCACTTCATTATGGTACTTTGACTTCATGAAAGTACTAGATTGGCAACAAGGTCTCCTCAATTGACTACAGCTGACTTGGTTAGATTTAACCATAAATTCTATGCTAACAGTTTCTTTTCTTGCTTGTGGAACTCTCTTCTGGCTCCAAACTTTAAGGCAATCTCAATTGTTATCTATTATCTTCCTGATTACTCTTCTATTGTTCTTGCTCCTTCATAATGTTTTCTGTTTTCTAATTCTTTCACTCTCAGTAACCACTTGTGTCTTAGTGGCTTTACTGCCTTGCTTGGGGTGAATTTGATTAAAAATAAAAAATTAGCATACCTTATAACAATTCTCCATTACTCGGTGTAACTTATATTCATAAATATAATTTTTGTTAATCAGTTTAAAAAGTAAAACTTGACAACTGTATTTCTTGTTTTGAGAAGTACGAATGACGGACTGGCTTTTTATTATGGGACTGTGAATGGTTCAGATTAATTTGGCTGGTTAACAAGAATTAAACAAAATCAGGGAGAATATAATAATATTTTTGCATGAGTCTTTTTTTTAATATTCACTCTATACGAGGTCGAAGAGCCACTCAACATAGAGGATCACTGCAGGAGGTTGAATGTTGTGTAAAAGGTGCTGTTTATGAGGGTATGTGTGGAAGATAATTATTGTCTGAGAGAGGAAGAGGAATAGATAAAAATAGAGAAAATAAAAGAATTTTGAACAGAAAATTGTGAGGAATTGAAAATAGGAATTTGGGGTAAGAATTATAAAAATGCATTTGAGAAAAAAAGAGAAAAACATAAAAGTAGAGGAAATGGAGAAAGAGAGACATGTGCATGTAAAAGCAAAGAAAGAAGAAAAGAAAAAAAACAGGTGTTGAATCTGCCAAAGAGAAAGACAGAAAGAAAGGAAGGAAAAGTATTTAAATAAAAAGAAAATAAATGGCAATAAAAAGGTGAAAAAGGAACAAAAACAAAAGGTAAACAAGGAAAAAAAAAAGCTTCAACTCATAGATTAAAAAAGAAAATAAGAGCTGTAGCCACAGATAAACAAACTGTAATTCCCCATGTATAATACGCATTTTTTTTCTAAAAAAAAATAAGCAAAATTAGGGGTGCGTATTATGCACAGCTACAAAAATTCTTTAAAAATTGCCGTTTCATAGGTTGATTTCCGTTGTGAAATGACTACTCACCACAAACATACGACAATTTTATTCTATGTTCAAAACCATTTTTTTAAATAAGAGTAGGAAATGCTGGCCGAAATGAAATTGGAGAGGGACAATTTAGAGGGTTTGTTTGATTACCAAACAAGGAGTGCGTATTATGTGTGAACAGAAGCATTTTCCCACACTTTCAGCACAATTTTAGGTGTGCATATTAATGGATGAAGGTGTATTATACATGGGGAATTACAGAACAACAAAAGGACAAATAAAATTTAAAAAAAAAAAAGAAAGAAATTTCAAGCCACTTCCTTTGTTTACATTTTTGCATTTTTGTCAAAAAGCGTTATTTACTCGCAGAAGTTTACACACACTGTCATTCTGTTTACAACCAGAATTTCATAAGAATGGCTACTTACAGCTGATGGCTATCTATTAACTCCTCCAGAGGCTAAGAAGTTTAGTTTACCTCTGTGACCTTTTTGGATGGGTGAGGTAGTGAAAATGAGATACAGATCTCAAACATAGAAGCCAAGACATTCAGTCAGTTATGTGCCATGCATGATACACGCTTAGGCGAAGATATATCTCTTGATACATGACTGAAGCGGTAGATCCCCCCCCCCCGGTAGTAGGTTGACATTTCTTTCTGGGGTAGACCAGTTGCCATCCAAGGCTATAGAACCTGGTCTGTCCTGCTATTTACCCATAGCTGGGGGGAGAAGAAGAGGATTTATACTTGACCGTGCCTCCCAGCAAAGACATTACTCAGAAGAAAGCAAAGCAAAGTGCCAAATAAATATTCCGTTTATTTTTAAGCCAAAGGATAGAGCTTGAAAGATCTTTCTAAAGTTATCAAAAAGATAAAAAGAATAAAATTTTAAATTAGAATTGAACTTGTCTGTTTAAATGATTTAAACTAAGTAAAGCAACAACATTAACAAGCAATAACTAACTAAAATAATAAAACTTACTTTTCATTTTTTTTTTTTAAAGAAATTAATATTTTGGATTTTAAGACTAAAAATCTAAAAAAGTTTACGAATGTGAAAAGTAAATTTTGGAAACTTTTTTTCCACCCTAAGAAAATCCTTTTACAAACTGAACTGACAAAAAAAAAAGAAAAGTGACCTGACATAATCAGAAAGTAATCTGAAAAACTTAGTTTGGAAAATACAAATTTCCAAAGTGTCCAAAGTTTAATTTCATGGCTCCGCTTCAACAAATTAAATTTTTAAATTTTTTACTTATTTAAATTATATCTATATCTTTGTGCGTATATATATATATATATATATATATATATATATATTAAGGAATATAGAAAATACCTTACATGTAAAGTATTTTGTATATTCCTTAATATACATTAAATAGTTCTGTTATTTAACATAGAGCAGTGTTTTTTCTGACACTATTTGTATATGATCGCTCACTCATACATCTACCTATATTTCCCTATTCGGTTATGTGTGTGCGTGTGTATGTATGTATGTATATATATATATATATATGTATACATATATATATATATATATATATATGTGTATACATATATAAAAGTGAACATAGGAGTCAACACTTAGAGACGACAGTCTGTTTCATGCTAGATGCAATCATCAGGCCACCGATATATATATATATATATCAATTATGTAGTGCGTATTCAATATTATAACGTAA
>OZ038502.1:96419665-96424665 GCA_964036315.1 Acanthosepion esculentum
TTAAATCCATGTGAAAAAGAAGTAAAACAAAAAAAAAATCAAAAAGAGTAAGCTTCTATCTGTATTAGAAGTCCTTATACCGAAAAATTCACCTTATTTATTGAATGACCCTCGTATACACACACACACACAAAAAAAGAAATTTTACATTTACTATAGGATGAAAAAAAAATAACTATATATTTTACTATATGAATGAACTAAACAATAATCCCAACAATTCCAAAAACTGTACTAAATTTCCTGTTTTTTTTTTTGTGGGGGAACCCTGTGTGTAGTCACATGTTTATATCTTTTTAAGTTTATGCTAATTTTAGGTTTTAGCAGTAATTTTATCAATAAATTTGTTCCTCATTAATTCCTCCTTAGCTAGTTCACCCCGGTGATGATCCCATCATGTGGTGAAATCTAGGTAGGTAGTACCTGGCTCATTAGGATTTATTTATTTTATATATATATATATATATATATATATATATATATATATGCACACACAAGTTTACTGGATTTCAATACAATTGAGTACATATAAGGCTTTGCACACACACACACACACATACATACATACAGGTACTCAAATTTCAGTACTCAGTTGTGTACATGTAATGTTTTCTACCTTTTTAGTATAATGTTTGAAGTTATTTTTAAATATACTTCCATGTATTTCTTATATTTTAGAAATAATTTTTGTTGTAACTTGAGCTTGTACATAATTAGATGTGTGGTTGTTGAAAGATATATATATATATGATACAGATCAAATATGGATTGGAATCTGACAGAATGATAAAATAAAAAACAAATAGGAAACGTATATCAATCTAACGTGTTTCATTTTTATTAAATGTTCGTTAGAGATTGATTTCTCTCAATGTCTGATGAAGCTTAATAAAAGTGAAACATGTCAGATTGATACAAGTTTCCTACTTGTTATTTATTTTATCACACACACACACACACACACACACACAAAAGGTAGAGTGTGAAAATTTCTAGGTCTTGGCCAAGAGAAAAAATAATTTTGTCATTTCATCAGATTTTTGAAAACGAGTCAAGCTGAGAACTTTTCAACACCCTAAGGGCATATGTGTGTGTGTGTGAATTGGGAGTACAATATAGATCAATTATGGATTAGAATTCAACAAAATGATAGAAGAAACAAGAAATGTTTATTGATCTCACATGTTTCGCTTTTATTAACGTTTCCTCAGAGAATGAAACAAGAAAAATCAGAAATACCAGAATTGAAAGACACTGCCTGATAGATGTACACACAGACACACACACACACACACACTGTCACCTAAATCTCATATAAACAAACTAGTATAATGATGCAACATAGACACATGACTTACACACATGGATGCTGCATGACAAGACAGATGGACATGAGGTCTGCTTAACCAATGTAAAGCAAATGATACAAAAATAAAATGAGCAGAATTTTCTTTTTCTCTTCCATGTTTCATTCTCTGGGGAAGCTTGAATAAAAGAGAAACATGTTAAATTGATAAACCTTTCCTATTTGCTCCTTATAAATTTAAAATTTGCTATATTTATGGGAGAAGAGTAACAGGAACTGAACACTGAGAAATTCAAACTTGGTCTATGATCTCATTGCTTAAAGCTGAAACTGACAGTCACCATGTAGTGTTAATTCTGATGGCCACACTGTGTGCACACACACATGTATAAACACAGTGTGTACATCGAAATCAACTTTTAGGTTTATTTCCGGCCAATTAAAGGTGAAACTGACAGTCACCATGTAGTGTTAATTCTGACGGCCACACTGTGTATGTGTGTGTGTGTACACACACATATATAAACACAGTGTGTGTCCATCGAAATCAAGTTTCAGGTTTAATTATTTCAGGCCAAGGATTGCTTAAAGGTGAAACTGACAGTCATTATGCAATGTTGATTTCTATGTAGACATTGTTTATTTCTACAACAACTGCTCTATACCCCCCACACTGAACACACTATCCCGTTAGTGCCAACACTTTTTTAATTATTTTCTGTATAAGTGTAAGGCCAATATTTTAAGGGAGTTTTTCTTTTGTATGATTAATTGACTATAATTAAGTTTTCATTAATTATTTTTAAAATTTTTCATTTTTTTTCCGTTCTAATGTTTTAAGTTTTATTTTATAATGTCTTATTTTCTGCTATAATAATGTTTTTTTTTCTACTACAATAATAATGTTTTTTTTTCTACTATAATTGTGTAACATTTGTTGGATTAATTATATGCATATTGGCTTTAAGATTTTAGAAAATGAATCAAGTTTGGCAAAAGGTTCAGATACCCACTCATTGGTTCAACCAAAAGAGATCCATCATCCAGGACAATGTGAACTGTGAACTCACTTTTTTCTTTCTTTTTTTTTTTGGAGCTGTTGTTCCTAATTGTGACTTGATGTGTGTCTGTATTTTTTCCGTATTAAGGATTTTACAAGTATGAAATGCTGCTGAAGGGTTTCCAAAATACTTGTTCCGTGTTTTGGAGCAAACGTTTTTCTCTCAATTCAAAATAACGTGATTAAAAGTGGCACGTCTTTATCAAATGAGCAACAACCCAATTCCCAAGCAGTCGTCGTCGTCGTGGAAGCAAAAGTTTCAGTCGGGAGTTCCAATGAAAATGAGAGATTTTACAAGTATAAAATTAACGAGAAGAAATTAGGAAATATGAAAGATTTATCATCCAAACAAAGTAATTAGGAAGTTATTAAAGGTCTAAGTCCTTTGTGATAAGATTTTTTACAAACTGGTGACAGATATTGCATTGGTCATTAACGTAACGAAGATTTTATGATTCTACTATATTTTAATGAGGTGTGGTGCTATATACCCGCTCAAAGGTTTAGAGCTGGACTAGGCTTGATAAATTACTTAATAAAATAAAAGTATCCCCTTACTACTGTAAGAATGTTTATGAGTTTCAGGTTTTATTTCACTTTTAAAGAGAAAGAAGGCTTGTCAGATAAACTAATTCAAAGACAACAACACCAATTATGAAGTTATTTTATTAAAATTCTATGTCAGGCTAAAACAGAACTTATGTTAGGAATTGAATTAAATTAAATTTTCACAAGTAACGTATTTCTCAGGGATAAAGAATTTTGTTTTTAATCAGTTTATCTACAAAGAAAGAACGGTTTTTTGTTTATGAATAGTAATTTTTTTTTTGCTTTTGCAATTAAAAAAATATTTGAAAGATTTGTTTTGTCTTCCCAGTGCTAATATCTCCTTAAATTTGCTTTTTTTTTATTAGGTGATTATTAAAAAAATATAAACAGTGAACAGACTTTCCGTTTTTTGTTTTGTTTTTTCTTTCTTGGTTTAGTTTTTTTTCTCTGAAAATGAATCAATCCTTTTTCTTTAACAATCTGATGTGAAGAATTTAAAATTCATTCCATACTGGGTACAATTGGTAATTATTTTAAAAAGGTCTGAAAATCTCAAAGACGATAGAAGAGAATCACATTCCAATTAATCCAAATTCTTTGAGGGGACAACATTATTATTCCAGTAAAACTTCGTCCAGCTGTCATGCTCCAGAATATGATGAAATTCCACCTTTTTACAAAATCTTTGCATTTTGTTTCCCTTCTTTCAAATATCGGTAATTTACTCGTCGAAAAATGTCTCGATTTCTACAGAGGAATACAAGGGTTGTAGAGAGACAGACAGACAGAAGTAAAAACGAGTTGGCAACAGTTAAAGAAAATAAAAAAGAAAGTAAAAAAAAAGCATCCTTGTTGGTTTGAAAGCAAAGTTAGGTTCCCCTTGTAATAATTCTTACATCCCAACGAAAAACGATAAACTTTTGGTCGGTCCTCTCTTTCCGCGGCACAATTTCAGCTTCCCGTGACACTCCCCAAAATCGTGACTTGAGAGAGAAATTTGTTACAGACGTCCTCAATCCCCGGCGCTCGTGTTCAGCACCCACAGCCGCCAGCAAATTACCCGAACTCCATCTTACCCTCAGATTCAAAGAGAAGGAGTTGGTTGCGGGGGGGGGGGTAAAAGACCGCTAAGTTAAAATGACTCTCGCACACACGTGCCTGTCTCTAACGTTTCTTTTAGTTTTCAATCTCTTCCTTTTTTTTTTCTCTCTCCACCCGACCCCCAACTTCCAGGAACTCCTTTCTTTTCTTTCTTCTTTGGATTTCTTCCTCCCAAGTGGAAACATTTACATTTACACACTAGTTGATGTCAGACGAAACAATGGTGTAATTCTGTTTAAAAGTGTAGCCCCAACCCCGTCCGCCGCCACACACACACACCGGTATTAACATCAACTGACGACGACGTTTTTTTATTAAATCTTGTCTTATATTTCAACAACATCTTCTTTATTTTAAACTTTTGACAGCATTTTTAATAGTTTTACCAAGGCCACACTCAGAAGCATGCACTCATGCAACCGCATTAAATATTAATAAAAATTTTAATGCGTCGTTATTGCTTTTACACTAGTACACACACACATTCAGAGAGAGATAGATAGATAGATAGAGAGAGAGAGAGATAGAAACTAACAGTTTCAGATGGACAGATAGAAACAATCTGAGATAGAACGATGAACAGAAACAGCCCGATAGATATATAGATAGATAGACAGAGCCTTATAGCTAGAAACAGCCTTAGACAGACAGATAGAAATAGCCTGATAGATATATAGATAGATAGATAGACAGAGCCTTATAGCTAGAAACAGTCTGATAGATAGATAGATAGACAGAGCCTTATAGCTAGAAACAGCCTTAGACAGACAGATAGAAACAGCCTGATAGATAGATAGAGCCGTATAGCTAGAAACAGCCTTAGATAGACAGATAGAAACAGCCTGATAGCTAGAAACAGCCTTAGATAGACAGATAGAAACAGATAGATAGATAGATAGAGCCTTATAGCTAGAAACAGCCTGATAGAGCCTTATAGCTAGAAACAGCCTGATAGATATATAGATAGATAGACAGAGCCTTATA
>OZ038502.1:96432165-96479665 GCA_964036315.1 Acanthosepion esculentum
GCAGACCAGGCATTGTGATCTCTACACCACTTCAACCTCGTCTGAATGTTGCGAGTGGAGAGAAGAGGTTTCCTTACAGCGGCTCTTCCATGACATCCACCCTTATGGAGCTCATGACGAACAATTTTCATAGAAACTGGATTATTAAGATGATTATTCAACTCAGCAGTCTGATGATGTTTTTTGCAACATTGCATTTCAATGCACGTCGGTCCCTGTCAGTAAGTTTGCAAGTTCGGCCCGAATTGCTACTGTTGCTTGAGGTTTTGCCCTGTTTCTTGAATTGAATCATAGTTCTTGATATGGTAGCTCTTGAAAAACCAAACATTTCAGCAACCTTATTGATCGAGGCTCCTGCCATGTGAGCTCCAAAATTTGCCCTTTTTCAAACTCAGAAAGGTCACGCATTTAGCTTAAATTTTACTAAATTCTAAAAATAAATAAGACAAAGACAGTAAATTAGATAAATAAACGTAGTTACAATAGATATAACCTACAAATATGAAGTTTTAGTTAAAGTTCTTAATATAATAGGTCTTTGAAATATAGGAGTGGAATTTGCACCTGTTCCAATTATTTTGTCCAACCCCTGTGTATGTGTGTATATATATATATATATATATATATATATATATATATATATATATATATATATATATATATTACTTGGTTCATACTCCTCCAAGTCTTTTGAACAAGAGTAGAGTTATACTGTGTTTTCTGTTTAGGATTGGGTTTCTTGTCCCTTCTAAAGTCTTTTTCATTCTCTTTCACTTCCCGTAGCCCCTTGCATCTTAGTGGTATTACTGCCTTGCTTGGATTGAATTGAGTGTGTATATATATATATATATATATATATATATATATATATATATATATACACATACATGTTAAAATAATAAGAAAGAACAGTAAGATTTATCATCCGGTGTTCTTAGCAATTATTTTCATTTCCAAAAAAACAGTGCTCGATACAAACAGTAGGGCATAATATCATAATTATTTTCTTTTTTAAAAATATGATTCCATCGCGACACAGAAATTTCTATGTTTCAAAACTGAAACTAAAATTGTAAATTTAATTATCGTTTAACATCTACAGAGACCACCTGAGGTTTATACTGCAACTATGATGAGTGGACATCAGTTAAAGTTTCTGGAAGAGAGCATAAAATCTAGCAGTCAGAGCAAAGGTCAGTACACTCAAACCCTTGGTACTGATGACATGTGACTGTAGGGGAAGTGGTCATGGTTGAATGCAGGACCACCTAACAAACAGAACTGACCAAATTTGTAATAAACAATGACAATTAAAGAACAGTGCAAAAAATAACGTTGAGCAAGGAAAATAATATATGTGAGGCAAAGCAGCACTAATACGGCAAAGCAGCAGTAATAAGGCAAAGCAGCAGTAATAAGGCAAAAAGTTCACAAAGTAAGAAAGTTCAGATATGCAAACGTAGTGTTCTGACTTCAAGACAAACCAAAAGTCATGTGAAAGCAAGAACAGGCCTATTTCATTGGCTCGGAAGAAATCCCAGAATGCATTTGGGTGCATCCGCCTTGTTCCACATTTTATTTTTTTTTATATATACAATAAATCTTCGTTCCCAGTATAGATTGAAACAAACAATTTTTACAAAATAAAATAAGTCATAATAAAAAAACTTTAATGCCGCCGGGGATTGAACTTTGATAGAAATGGAAGTCTTGATTGTAACTGCCATAAATCAACGACTATTAAGAAATCTTTCTGTTCCTAATTCTTCCACACCCTGTAACACCTTGCATGTTAGCGGTTTTACCGCCTTGCTTGTGGTGATACCAATTAAAAAAAAAAAAAACACAAATAAATAATACATACAAGGCAAATTAACTGTAATAAGGCAAAGAGTTCACAAACTAAGAATCAGGGTTGGTCACACAAGTTTCAGGAAGAGAGCACATAATCTAGCAATTAGAGTAAGGCCAGTACACTCAAATCCCTGGAGTTGATGACTTGTGACTGGAGAATAAGTGGCCATGGTTAGATGTAAATAGCAGAACAGCAAGATTGGACAGATGAATGTAGCATTCTGACTTCAAGCGAGACTGAGTTAGATGAAACCAAGAAGTGGCCTATTTCATTGGCTAGGAAAAAATCCCAGCATGCATTTGTGTATCTATCTATAAATTGGGGAGGGGGAAATATTCTGCAGTCATTTCCCATGCTAATACAAACCAGAGACAGACACTGAACATCTCAACCCACCCAGTTTCAGTCACAAAGCTTGGGTCAACCCCAATGGATAAATTTTTCAAGCACTTTCCAAAGGTGCCACACACTAGGATCACACCCCCAAGCTGATAACATCATAACAAATCAATTATTATTAGTATTATTATTTCTGTCTTTCCTGATTTACTGTTTGATACAATTCTTTAAGCTTTTACGCAAGACATGACAAAAGATTTTTCTTTTTGAGTTATTGAGCAGATTACATTGAATTGGTTGGTTAATTTTGTTTAGCATCATATCAACACCTCTATGGGTTATTTAAATACCAAAATCTAAGTATTTTGAACACAATTTTATGGCTTCAATATATTTTGAACATAATTGTATGCCTTCAACTACAGATTGTTGGTCATTTTGCTATAAAATGCATTGTTAGTAATTTTGCTATAAAATGTATTGTTTTGACCTATTTTTCATTTTATAGTTTCTTGATATTTGTTCTCAACAAAGCTGACAATTATGCTTGTTTTTAAGGTCTTTACTTAATATGCTATTTCAGAGTAGCAGCTAAAAACCAAAATATTTGGTGTCTTTTCCAAAGCCATAAAATCTAACTTGTAACACAAAACCACTCTTCCTGCGATTATCTGCTCTGCCCCAGTTATCTTCTCCCTCATTTTGATTTCCCCCACCCACATTTTTCTTTAAGCTCATCAATTGTTTTATTATATCTTTTTTGTTTAATAACTCTTCTTACATTTTTCTCACCATCCTTCCTTACCAAACACCCTGCCCCATCAATATTATAAATATCTTTTACTTACTCGTGTTTTTTACTTACCTTTTCTCTCTCCCTTGCTAATCGTTTCAGTTTTACATAGTATTACTGAATTTATCTATTTTTGTTTCTAGCACAAACATAAATTATTTATATCATAGATATTGTTTTGGTTTTTTGTTTATATATAAGATTTAACGTTTGTTGCCCAATAAGCGACTAAATGCCTGTAAGTGAAAATAACCAAGAATACATTTATCTACACCAACCACTCACAAAAACCACAAAAAAGTAATCAGTTAATAAAATATATATAAGGTATGTTTATAACATAAACATTCCGAAGGTCTTCAAAACTGGTTGTGTGGCCTTGATACAAACTGGCAACCAGTCACAGCTGATATTACTGTACATGTAAGAACAGATACTCTCTGCTAGGGTTATGCAGGTGGCAGTGTGATGCGGCTTACATACTGTGTAACAGTTGTTCTTCAAGCTTTACGCAGGGATTCTTGTTAAAAAATTGCATCATCTTCATATGCCGTCCAGGGTATGACAATAAACTACATCCGTGTCATGGGCAAGATGATAAATTACATCCAATAGCAAGGCCTCTGAGGGGGAGATTTTGAGGAGCGTGGAAGCACCTTTTGATTGCTTGTGTTCCCAGGTCCACTCTGACCTGGGGTGGTAGCCCCTGTTTGGGTCTCAGCTATGGGCAAATAGTTAACCCCCAAACTGGGGTCAAAACACTATAAAAGTGTAAAAATAGGTTTTAATACCAGCAATACATACTTGGAAAAAGTTATTAGCATATTATATTTTGTGCTAATAGGAATATATACTTGACAAACACAGTGGATTAAATAGGTAAAGGTAGATTGTTGAAACAAGTACAGTAAGAAATAAGGTAGAGTTATGTGCACGATTGAGGCAAGGCAATCCAGTAGTGAGTGCTGCTATTGGAAGGCAGATAGTTCTTGAGTAAGTCTGAGTCGGACTCAACATATCCCAGCAAATCTCCCATAGTCCATTATCCTTACAGATACTTATAGGTAGTTACTACCTATAGTGTAGTCACTCATGGGGGTGACAGGTTATTCCATTACATCATAGCAGTAATACATTTAAAAAAGTATTATCAGCAATAAAAATCTTTCGACATTAAATAACCTATTGAGGTTGATATACTGTAAAACAAACCAAACCAAACATCTTCATCTGTCAATTGCAGTCAAGATTTGACTCTCTGCAACTTCTGGTTTTTTTCTAAGCAAAATCAACAGTGAAACTTGATGGGCGAGATTAAGGAGAAAGCAATTAAGCAACTACTGGGAACCTCAAAATAGGACTCTCCAGAAATTCCAAAATAGGACTCTCCAGAAATTCCAAAATAGGACTCTCCAGAAATTCCAAAATAGGACTCTCCAGAAATTCCAAAATAGGACTCTCCAGAAATTCCAAAATAGGACTCTCCAGAAATTCCAAAATAGGACTCTCCAGAAATTCCAAAATAGGACTCTCCAGAAATTCCAAAATAGGACTCTCCAGAAATTCCAAAATAGGACTCTCCAGAAATTCCAAAATAGGACTCTCCAGAAATTCCAAAATAGGACTCTCCAGAAATTCCAAAATAGGACTCTCCAGAAATTCCAAAATAGGACTCTCCAGAAA
This sequence comes from Acanthosepion esculentum, assembly GCA_964036315.1. Taxonomy (NCBI): domain Eukaryota; kingdom Metazoa; phylum Mollusca; class Cephalopoda; order Sepiida; family Sepiidae; genus Acanthosepion; species Acanthosepion esculentum. The sequence continues at coordinate 96,436,836 of OZ038502.1, forward strand.
TTCCAAAATAGGACTCTCCAGAAATTCCAAAATAGGACTCTCCAGAAAAGTCTAAGGCATATTGGGACAATTTTCAAAGAGATTTTCTTCTTTTTTTTTATTTATTACATGTTCACCCAATACAAGTTGCAAGAGCCACTCAATGTAAAAGGGTATTGTATAAACAAGAAAGAAGATTACGAGAATATGTAGGATTGATCCTAGATTTGAAAAGGTTAAGAATGTAGCAATCAGGGAAACATCCTCTTGGAAGAATGCTTGATAAAGTAGAAGTTATTGAGAAGAAGCTGTCAAAATGTAACTTCTTCCTGGCAAATGGAATACAGAGGGAATGAGAATGATTCAAACATTTGTATGTGACATGGTGAGACCTGGCTGTAAATCCCTGAGCTTGTGAAACTAAGGAATGTATAGCTCATTTGAACATTTTTACAAGAAAATAAAATGAACAAATAGGAAACATATATCAATCTAACCAGTTTCATTTTTATTAAAGCTTTGTCAGAGATCGCGAGAAAACAGAGAAAAAGACAGAAAACACTGATATTTTCAGTTTTGTTTGGGTCAGTTCTCAATAGTCAGACATGTATCACGGTATTAAAGTCAAGGAATATTAACTACTTACGCTACCATGGTTTCCAGTGGTAATATTTCTTCAAGCAGTTAGAGGTCAAATGTATTTCCCAAATGTCTTGTTTTATCTATTTGAATATTCTCAATGGGAATTATGTTTGAAGGGGGAGGAGCAAAGCAAGAATAGTTGGAAAGTAAGGGAGGGGGAGGGAAAATTAATAAGGAGAGAGGCAATGGCAGAGTGAATATAAGGAAGCGGGGGCAGAGAAAATATATTAATAATAATAATGAGGAGGGGGCAATTGATTAAATGTGATTGAGGGGAACGAAAAAAAATTATGCCAATAAAAGGTGGAGAGTTTAATAAGTAACAGAAGGAATATAAGCAATGAATGAAAACATTTTCTGTTATCATTTTGACCAGAACTGCTGTATTATATATATATATATATATATATATATATATATTTTTATTTTTTTTTTTAAGCGTATCACCCCAAGCAAGGCTGGAGGCCACTATCACGCAAGGGGTTAAAGAAGGGTTGGAGGAAGAGCAGATAGGAGTGGTAAAGGAGAGGATGTGGAGAAAGAGAAAGACTGGGTTGATCAAGGCAAGGGGGTTACAGAAGATTTGGAGCGAGAGCAGATAGGAATGAAAAATGAAAGGATGTGGAGAAGGGAAGTGTATAGATCAAGGCAACTGGAGATGTTGACTGATGCTACACTTGAACCGTTGGAGATTGTATTTGTCAGGGAAACAGTAATAGGGAAGGGAGTTCCACAAGCGAGATGTGCGAGACATGAAGCTATTGGAGTAGAAGAGACATCTACATCTAACAGTTTCCATGGTGTAGGGGTGGGAGCGGGAAGCCAGCCTCGTGGGGCGTTTAAATTCACGAGGCCTGGGGACAAGCGAAAGCAGCTCCTCGGAGCAATTACCGTGAAAGTACTTGTAAAAACGGCAGAGCGAGGCAACATCACGTCTGTGAGAGAGTGACTGCAGACGAGATGACAGATCAGGGCCAATCACGTTGCCTATCCGTCTCTGGATCTTATCAAGAACCCTGAGGCAAACAGCAGGGGCCCCAGACCATATATGGCAGCAATACTACATGCAAGGGCGAATGGTCGATTTATAGACTTGGAGGATCGATTCCGGGGAGAAAAATTTCCTGGCTTGGCACAGAGAACCATATATAGTCATCTATAGATATACTGTTTCGCTGTATCACAGCTCCTCAGTGTGGCTAGACATTCAATCACTTCAAGCCAACACCAAAACTGGACCGATTTGATATCAGTTGGAGAGTTTAACCCCTAGGCTATCGACGCTCAGCAGAGAAGGCGGCAAATTTTTGCGTACTTATCTTTTCATAAATAAGCCAGTGACCTAGAGGACACAATCCATTGGGAGAGTCTTGCATATATATATATATATATATATATATATATATATATATATATATATTACAACTAAAAGATGTAAGGATTGCTACACATTTGCAGTCATGTTTCAACACATAATTGTAAATTACTGACAAGTGAACAATTTGTTCTCAAAACCAAAGTACATCCTCTTTTTCTAAAAAAAAAAAAAATAAAATAAATTGCACACTATATATATATATATAATTAAAACGAAAATTCTGACTTTAACAGCTCTCCCTTCGTACCTCAATTTAAACAAAATGCTAACATAATAAATATCAATCTTATTACCAATATTTTATATCATTTTGTTGGTTTTTTATTCCTCAAATTTTATTAACCTCCCTCTCTCTCTCTCTCTATATATATATATATATATATATATATATATATATATAGAAAGTCAAGGAATACTAACAGCTTATGCTACCATGGTTTCCAATACTAAGGTTTCTTCAGGCAGTAAAACTTAATTGTATTTCTCGAATGTCTTGTTCTATGTATTTGAATTTTCTCAACAGGAATTATGTTTGAAGCGGAGGAGCACAGAAAGAATAGTTGAAAAGTAAGAGAGGGGGAGGGAAAATTAATATTAATAATAAGGAGAGAGGCAATGGCAGGGAGGGGGAGATAATAATAATAATAATAATAATAATGAGGGTAGGGTCAATGAATATTGGAGTACATGGAAATGAGAGGGTTGAATAAAAGATATGTTAATAAGGGGTGAGTTTAATCAATGATACAGGGAATGTAAGGAATATATAATTTTATATAACTATTTTCTAACTTTGACTGGAAAAAATATTTTATTATATATATATATATATATATATATATTTTGAATGATGAAAATTATTAAAAAAATTAATTAAAATCTTCAGACATACTGGGTTGTAGATTAATATTCTTATGCTTTTATTATTATTATTTCATTTATATTCCTCGGCTAGTTTCGGCCAACATGCCCATCATCGGGAAAGAAAAAATGTTTCTGCTTGCTGGTAGCAGTAAACTACAGAAATGAATGTCTTGATGAAGAATATATATATATATATATATATAGGATAGGATAAAGAACAAGTAGGAAACAGATCTTAACATCACAGTTTTCACTTTATTAAAGCCTCGTCAGATCTCAAGATAGAAAATGATATTATATATATATATATATATATACTTTATTTTAGGATATTGCATTGAAAACATGTCAAAATCACTACACAATTGCAGTCGTGCTTGGATGCGAAGACAACACATCTCATCAGGCAATTGTACGTTGCTGGCAAATTGCATGAGATGTGTTTGCACATCAAAACATGACTGCAACTGTGTCGCAATTTTGACATGTTTTTGGCGTAATATCCTGAAATAAATAATATTGCTCTACTTTGTATTGAGCCCTCTTTTAAATTAAATGTTACAAATGCTGGAATTGTATTCTATTCGTTCTCATTTTACCTGGATATATATCTGAACATTTACCATGGAATTAACAATACAGCAGTGATAGCCTTGCTTGATGGATTGGTTCGTTTTCTATGGCTTATCAACCTTTTGAAAGCTATTTAAAGCCAGAATAATATTTTTAGATTGTAAGAACTTTTGCTTTGGCGATAACGGTTTAGTGATGCAAAACTTAGGTATTAATCCATATTTGTGGGAAGAGCTTGGTTCACATCTTTCCCAAGAGTATTTGCATGTTAAGTTAATATAACGAACCAATGATTAATAATTCCATGCCGTTATCCATTACACCACCCACACATCTAAGCAGTCACCCATCTAGACTCTGACCAGGCTCGACACTGCTTAAATTCAGTGATTGTAATGTGACTGTAAGCCTATTGGCTTACAGTCACATTACAATCATACATGGTGTGAAAAGGGTTGTAAGTTTGAAGATAATTGATTACCTGCAAAGGTGTGTCAAGGCTTTTAAAAAGCCGGAAAGTAATGATCAGGCAATTCAAGTCCAGATGTTTTTGGCTGGAAGTGTAAGATAGTGTTTATAGTAGTATTGATCATTTTTCTTGCATCTTTAGCAATGGATTGTACACATGTTCCACTTGAGGTCTGGGGTGAGACTTAGGTACGATTGCCTGAGCGAAACTAGTTTTCATCAAAGTTAAATAGCTGAGAAATTTCTGGACAGATACGTATTGGGTAGGGGGATTCCTTATGAAAACATTCCCATTTATAAAGTAATGAACGTGACCACAAAAGAAATTGACTTCTAAAATCTCCAGTCTCCACTTCAAACAGAAATATCTGGCTCCACAATTGCACTTTCACAGAAAAAGAAACAAAATATATTTGCAGCTATCTCTCTCTCTCTCTCTCTATATATATATATATATATATATATATATACTCATACATATGATTTTCTTCATTATTTACACTATTTACATTTGGACTATTGTCTTCATCTTTCTTTTTATCCCAAAATTTTAGCTATTGTTCCCTCTGACCTTCACCAGGTATACATCCTTGTGCAAATTAATTGAAACAACTGCTTTAGTTTCCTTTCTTTCACCGTAGGGTCAGTTTTAGACCCACAGTGACAGGGTGTAATCGATTACTTTTTTCCCTCAGATTATGTCATTTGCAATATGTATCTATTTTCCGAGAGTATGATGAAATTTGTTTGGCCTTGAAAAATATTGCGTCATCCTTGATTGCATCAGATTTTTATCATGCCCAGACACTATTGTCTCGACTGTCGATTAGTTGTCCTGTAGCCATTGTCTGCGATTGACGTTACTCATAGGAAGCATACGAAAATTGTAACACTGCACGAACACATGGGCAAGCCTTACCAGGGAGCAAATCAAAGTACTATAGACTGGTTTGGAAACTCTCCTGATTTTAATCGAGAATCTGTGGTCAATCTTTGTTTTTCCTTCTTCAATAAATATTGCAATTTCTTCAGTAACTTTGGCTCTTTACTCTGTTTGGTGACTATTTTGGGTAAAAACTTATTATCAGGAAACTAAGAGAATTGAATGTGTCATTTTGTTTATAAACGACTGTATTTACAATCAGTGGCAAACGAAGTCTAAAAACTTTGGCTGCCAGAAGATAAAGGAGGCCCACTCACAACTACAATGCTATCATTTAATTTTCATAATGAATGAATAAAATTTTCAAAAATGTATATGAAAAAAGGGTACAGTTAAAACTTTTGTGGAAAAAAAAACCGTGTATTTTTTACTAATTACAGTGGTCATGTACTGTAACATTACTTGCAGTAGATACCAAATGTAAATAAAGAGAGTGATATAATTTACCTATTTTAAAACAGTTTACTGTACAATTTACACATTATTAGATAGTTCAAAAGCACAACAGAGCATTGCATGCAGTTCACTACATTAAGAGCAATCATTTGTGTTCTCTAGATGATTGTGGGAGTCTGCCAAGAACTGCTTCTGCATCCAATTCATCTAACAATGGATAGCAATATGTATGATTCCAAATTCTCCTCAGAGAGTGAATTTTTTAAGGTTTTCTTTATGTTTAGCTTCGAAAATGTCGTCTCATATCCGACTTGAGTAACTGATAATGTGCAGATGACTTTATAAAGTTCTTATTTCTTTTTATTACAAAAACATTTGCCTGTGTTTGTTTCTTTATTGCATTTTTATTTGATATGTGTGTGTGTGGAGGGGGTGGACTAGCCATCAGGGAAGCTGACACCCTGGCCAGTCCGCCACTGCTTGTATTCTACTAAATCTTGAGCAACTCTATGACTGACGTCAGTGTGGCTTAAGTAACTTTCATGCGGAGAGAGAGAGAGAAACATAAAATTTAAGGACTAAAGACCTTATTTTATACTGTATGCAAGAATTCCACCAATTCTATTAGTTTAGTTAGATTGTACTATCTTTTTTATTTATTGATTCTCAAGCATAAACAAGTTAAGCAATGTCATTCCTAATTCTTTCACAAAAAATAAAATAACTTCAGCTAAAATTCTAAATTGCTTATAAAATATTTGCAAAGATCTCAAAAGAACTGGTAGTCATTACACAGGAATCAAAAGAGAATGACTATTTTCTTCTTTTCCATGCAGTGTGCCCCCCCCCCCAAATAGTACGAAAAGAAATAGTAAATAAAATTTCCAAGTTTAAGTAGAGATGCCAGAAGTATAATATAGTATGATAATTATTCTGATGAACTTTCCTCTATGGTATCTAGACTTTATGAGTTTAAGCGCAGTACTAGATTGGCAGCTAGGTCTCATCATTTTACAGTTGAAATTGCTAGATGTAACCTTAAGTCCTATGCTAACAGTTTCTTTTGCACTTCTCGCTTGTGAAACTCTCTACTTCTGGATTCTTGTTTCCCAGTTAATTTTGGTCTTCAAAAATTTAAATGCAATGTCAATCATTATCTTCTGTCTCCTCTCCTTAATGTTTTTCTTTTTCTCATATTCTCTCTCACTCAGTCAATAACCCCTTAGTGCCTTAGTGGCTTTACTGCCTTGCTTGAGATAAAAAGACGAAAAAAGAATGATTCCAAGAGTATCATAGTGTAAAAAAACGATTAAATATTTGTTCCATTTTCTTTTCACTCTGTTTTTAAAATGCAAAAAAACTTCAAACAGTGCAGGCTGAAAATGAAGGACTGTTTTCATATTTGAGTGGGAGCTGCTCAGTTCTCACTCTCCAGTCTTGATAGAGTTCAAGACCGTCTCCGTGCCCTTGTGGGTAACAAATTATTTTCTACCCACCAACCTCTCTTTCACAGGCGTGATGTGGCAGGCCTGTCACTGCTCTTTCGCAACTTCCATGGAAAGTGCTCGGACAAACTACATTCCTTGGTTCCGTCAGGTCAAACTTTCACGGCTAGGACCCACCATGCCACTTACATTGTAGCAAATCCTAATAGCCTCTGTATCCCATTGGGTGAGAAGTATGTTTCAGTTGAACAGCTTCTTCCCATGAGTCGCTGCTCTGTGGAACTGACTCCCAAGAGAATATTTCCCTGATCACTACAATCTTAACCTGTTCAAGTCTAGAGTTAAACGTTATCTTCCTTTCCTATCTATATAAACTACTCCTTAATGTAACCTTCTACCTTCAGTGCCTCTGGGCCTTGTACAGGCTGAACCTTACTCTAAAAAAAAAAAAAAAAAAAATTTACATGAATATAAGAATAAATAATATAACCTTTAAAAACAGATTTTTGTTGTTTTTTTTTTTACTTGTTTGGTGTGAATTTTTTATGCTACCTTTTCTCAGCGTTTCAAGATTAACTGATATTTTATGGTAAAATTATTTAAAAGAGGATTTTCATCATCAGATGTTTGGACAGGAGAACAATTTTAGTGCTTGCCCTATTTTCCATAGATACGCCCCTGTTCTGATCTTAGGTAGAAAAAAATTAACATTACACAAACAGAATAATGACACAGCTGTTTGATTGGTTAGGTTTCTTTTGTTTTTTTTACAGCATATCAACACCTCAGTGGGTTATTTAGTGAATGGATAGGCGATCAGGGTTTGGGAGAGATAGCAAAAAGATGCAGGTTATTAAGCACAACAAGGGATAGGAAATTATGGAGGGCCATGATCGCCATTTGTTGCCTGATTTGATGAGTTTCACAGAAGCATTTTCTATTGATCTTCACAAAATATTCAATTTGTTGACATCTGTCTATATTTCTGAGATGAGGTATTATGTACACTATTTACATTATTCGGACTATTGTCCTCATCTTTGTCGCCATATTTATTACAACGTTTCGGCCTTTCAGTATCTGTCTATATTTCTGAGATGAGGTATTATGTACACTATTTACATTATTCAGACTATTGTCCTCATATTTTTCGCCATATTTATTACAATGTTTTGGCCGTTATACACTCCGGCCTTCTTCAGGTGGTTGGAATGTCGAACTGAACCCTTTATTTCGCTCACTGGGGTACACTGTTCTAGTTCCACATGCCATGTTTAATGGATGTCAGTTATCAGTTATTTCCCGTTAATTCCCTTCTCCAAGTTCTCCACTGCCTTAACTCTTTGGGTCCTGTCACTGGATCTAACTAAAGCCTTTATCCAGTGTGCCATATGTCCTTGAGGAAATAAAGGGTTCAGTTCGACATTCCAACCACCTGAAGAAGGCCGGAGCGTACAACGGCCGAAACGTTGTAATAAATATGTCGACAAAGATGAGTCCAAATAATGTAAATAGTGTTGTTGACATTTGTTTAATTCAGAGATTCTTAACCATTTTTGTCCAATGCATCCTTTTTTTGATCAGTTTCACTTCAGCATTTTGTATTCGTCTTCATAAAATTTTCAATTTGTTGACATTTGTTTAATTCAGAGGTTCTTAATGCAATTGCCCAATGCACCCTTTTCAACACATATCAGAATGTCAATCCCTGTTATTGCACCTCCCAGTATTGATAGGAGTTTCCTTACTAACATTTTGTTCAATGTTATGTGGAATGTCAACATCCTGATTATATCATCATTTTCTTTTCTAGTTATATGTGATATCCATTTTAGCTGTTGAAAATCCTCAATTGATGTAGTTTCTATTATTTGGTACAGTTCTTCCTTTAGGATTCTGTATGGCCAGTCTGCAAGGTTCAAAGAATTTTGATCTTCACCAAGATCTCTTAGGCTTCCACTTGCTCAAAGTCATTTTTAACCATTAAACTTAGGAAGTAATTGAATACAAGTGACTGTTGAGATATTTCTGAAACGGTTTGGCAGCACGCATGGCATCCATATGAAAGTCTCAATCTGACGAGGCACTTTAAGAACATATCTCGAGTTTTCAGGTTAATGTTTTGGCTTTGCAGCATTTTGTGGCATTGGGTGAAACTAGGTCTAATGAAGCCTATTCTATGTTCAATTTCCTTATTTACCATGCTAAATTTGTTCTAACTGGTCGGGTGTGTTTACCTGGTCCAGCTTTTTGGGAACACACATCAATTCATGGACTCCATGTCTCCCAACAATAAAGGTAATTATTGAACACATGTTGCCCAGAAATTAATTTAAGTAGACTTTTGAAGAAGGAATGGTGTGGTTGCCATGTTCACCCAACGGATCATTTATGGGACATGATGATGAGATCTGTTTGCATAAAAGATTTTCCACCGGCAAATATCAAAGAGCTTTCCTGACCATTTGTAGAATTGATGCCATGTCGAGTTGTTGCACTTTGTCGAACTTGAGAGGGGCCACAAACAGGATTCTAGACACCAATCCCAGCACTTCTGTGTATATTTATGCACCTAAAATGCACCCCCACTTCACCAGCTCTTGATACTGTAATATATATATACGTTTCTCATTCAGATAAGTGTAAAAAAAAAAAGGTACCATCATAAGAAATTTTTTTAAGACTTACATAATATAGTGGAAAATTAGTGATTCGTTTTATGGGGGGGGGGATTATGCTCTCTCTGTCTCCATCATATATATATATCACCATTGAAACTGTTAGATGTAGACGTCTCTTCTATTCCAATAGCTTCATGTCTCGCACATCTCACCTGTGGAACTCCCTTCCTTATTCCTGTTTCCCTGACAAATACAATCTCCAACTATTTAAGTGTAACGTCAATCGACATCTCCAGTTGCCTTGATCTATCCACTTCCCTTCTCCACATCCTTTCACTCCTATCTGCTCTCGCTCCAAAACTTCTGTAGCCCCCCTGCCTTGATCGATCCACTATCTTTCTCCACATCCTCTCCTTTACCACTTCTATCTGCTCTTCCTCCAAACCTTCTGTAACCCCTTGCGTGCTAGTGGTTTCCAGCCTTGCTTGGAGTGATAAGCTTAAAAAAAAAAAAAAAATAATATATATATATATATATATATATATATATATATATATCTCACTTGATATTATCCTTCTCTCTGTTACATTTGTTTCATCTGCTGCATTCTTTCTTCATTCTACTCCAATAGAATAAAAAGACAAGTTTTTTTTTGTTTTTTTTTAACCATTCCACCCCAATCAAGGCATTAAAAGAGAATTATTGATAGTGAAAGAAACAGGACAATAAAAGAATTAGATTCAAGGACAACAGACGATGATAACTGACATTGCATTTCAATTTTTGAAGATCATAGTTGATAGAAAAGCAAGAAACTGGAACAGAATTCCACAAGCAAAAAGTGCAAGAGAAAAAACTGTTAGCATAGACTTTATGCTTACATCTATTTCAACAATAAAATGATGAGACCTATCTGCCAATCTAGTACTGCACATAAATTTGTGAAGTTGAGGTACCAAAGAGGAGAGCGATATTTATTCTGTATAAATTACAGAAATGTGGCACAAGGCCGAAGGGGGTATTGGGTAAAAAGGACGGTTTTCTTCTGTCTTAACTATAACTTAGCTAGCCGCAAACACTGACCCAATCGTACGAACAATATTCCTTACACCAAAACACCACATTCATACGTACCTTTCTTACTACAACCACCATAATACCTCACTGTCTCTAAGAAAATACTAACTAGTCCCCATATTTACAATTCAGTGTCTGTGGGGGGAGGGGAAAAATAACAATTCTAAAAACTAACCCCAATAAGGAGAGCTCATCAGAACAACTGCCCTGAAAATATTTATAGAGTAGGTACAAGGAAGCTGTGTTATAGTGGGGGAGGGGGAATGTGAATGGAACTGAGATGTCAGCTCCTGACTAATAATATTGCAGATTATTCTTTGGATTTTATTTTATGGACTTATTTGGAAATGTTTTTAGTAACAAGTTCATTTTATTTATTGTGTCATTCTCACTTTTCAAAAATATTTTTTTAATGAATATAATTCAGAATGAAAACAAAAACTTCACTGAGAAAAATTTCATATTTTCATATTTTCAGTTTTGTTAAAATAACGCTTTCTTTCATTCTAAATTTATGATCGAGTTTATTTTGGATTTATTCCTTGTTTTTATCTTCAGAAATAAAAAAATAACATTTGAAACTGCAAGGTCAGGAAATTCATAGAGATTACACTTTTATGTGCAGTGGCCAGTCATGACTCTCCCCAACTTCCTTTCCTTTGTAGCTCTGCATCTGACTTTTTGATTGAAGTAAACAACTGCTGGCAGTAAGAAAGGATTTCAAATTTCTTCTAAAGTTGCTTATATTCACTTTATAATATTATACTTAAGAAAGGCATGAACTCACTTTTCCTTGTGCTCTATCCTATCACAAGCAGGCAACAGTTATTGATGACAAAGAGAGCACACAAAGCACTCTCCTATAATTACCTGTTTTCCTCATAATCTTGTCAAGGAGGTAAATAATGACAGCAGCAACCATTTTCATTATGCAATTTATTGCACTTTAAGGGACGGTACAAAGAATTACAATCTGCCTTCAGTGCAAAAAGGAAATTATCTTCAAAGGTTTAAAGACCACGTTTGAGGATCTTGGGAGGAAGTTTTATTTTGATAGTTTCTACAGAATTCTTTTTTAGCCAAATTTTTCATTTAACAAATACTCGCAGTAAACCAAGTTTCACTTTACTGCATCAATCCTTTCCCCCACTGGGTATTTTTCAGTCCCCACCCTTACAACTCGGATGCACCTCAACATCAACATCCTTCTATTTGCCCAGACTGTGTGTTCACTTTCTTTTTCATCCTTCTCACTCTGTCTCCACTTACTGACCCCCACTCTTGTAAATTTGGTGGGCATGGCATCCAACAACTAGTAACTTATTTCCCAAACCCTGCCAAATGTTTTCCTTCCTTAAATTTTGGACCAGACTTGTGGAGGGAGTTGGAAGGACTGTACATCTTCCATCCTGTATAGGCCAATGTCTGCCAATGTTTAAACAAGAGACAGACAGAGAAAGTTATAATGACCAGAAGGAAAAAAATGAATGGTGGGTTTTTTCTTTTTTTAAATTCAACATAGAGAAAGGCGATCATATACAAAAATAGGACCAGAGAAATAATTTCATGAAAGAACAAGAGAGATTAATATCAGGATGGACAAGGAAGAGAGGGATGATGAGGGAAAGAATTGTCTGAAAACATAAAAAGTGACTTTGGAAAAGAAAGACAAAAAAAAAAATGGATGAAAGATAAAGACTAAAGTAAAATATAGAGAGAAAGAGATGATAAAAAATATAAAAACAGCTAGAATTATTTCAAATCACAAATTTTATTATCAAATGTTTCTAATTTATAAAGGAAATATTAAAAAGAATAAGATGGACAATTTGACAAAAAAGAAAGACGAGCAATATGAAAAAAAGAAAGAAAGGTGGACAAAAAGACAAGAAAGAAAGAAAGGTGGACAAGAAAGAAAGAAAGGTGGACAAGAAAGAAAGAAAGGTGGACAAAAAGACAAGAAAGAAAGAAAGGTGGACAAGAAAGAAAGAAAGGTGGACAAGAAAGAAAGAAAGGTGGACAAAAAGACAAGAAAGAAAGAAAGGTGGACAAAAAGACAAGAAAGAAAGAAAGGTGGACAAAAAGACAAGAAAGAAAGAAAGGTGGACAAAAAGACAAGAAAGAAAGAAAGGTGGACAAAAAGACAAGAAAGAAAGAAAGGTGGACAAAAAGACAAGAAAGAAAGAAAGGTGGACAAAAAGACAAGAAAGAAAGAAAGGTGGACAAAAAGACAAGAAAGAAAGAAAGGTGGACAAAAAGACAAGAAAGAAAGAAAGGTGGACAAAAAGACAAGAAAGAAAGAAAGGTGGACAAAAAGACAAGAAAGAAAGGTGGACAAAAAGACAAGAAAGAAAGGTGGACAAAAAGACAAGAAAGAAAGAAAGGTGGACAAAAAGACAAGAAAGAAAGAAAGGTGGACAAAAAGACAAGAAAGAAAGAAAGGTGGACAAAAAGACAAGAAAGAAAGAAAGGTGGACAAAAAGACAAGAAAGAAAGAAAGATGGACTAGTAAGAAAGAAAAGAAGACAAGGAAAAAAAAAGAAGGTGGACAAAAGGACAAGAAAGAAAGAAAGAAAGGTGGACAAAAGGACAAGTAAAAAAGAAAAGCACTCAGGAAAAAGAACTGACCAAAAAGAAGATATTCAGAGAGAAGAGACTTCAACTACAAAAAAACAGGTTTGAAAAAGATTTTATCTGCAAAATTCAAAAAGAATGAAGTCTTGATAATAAAACTGCTATATATATATTTATATTTATAAATATATTTATTAGTGGTGGCATCCAAAATTTCCAAGAACTGGTTCTATAAAGGCAGGTGATCTTCAGGAACCTATTCTGCTTATTTTCTTTTAAATCTGAGAATGGAAATAAATCACTTTATCAAAAAGAATTCAACCATTTTGATAATTTATTAGAAAACATTTATTTATCAAGATTTTTCCAGGTTGAAATTCTGTTCTCATCATATTTCTGTTTAGAAGTTTGATGCTTCTAGTGTCATCAGCTGTGTTATGGTTTCTTAGCCACATTTGAACTGAATCACTGCAGTCCCAAAGATACAATGGAAGACCTATCAAATTTATGACTAGAAGATTTGCCATATTTTTTTCACTAGGTACTCGCATGAGCATAGCTAACATTTTACACAGGTCATCAGCTATTAATATACAAGATTATTTTCAGATAATCCAATAACCAGTCTGCTAAGCTTTTATAATTTTAAGAATTGGTTTGCACAAACTGGTTAGATGTCACACACACACATATATATATATATATATATATATATATATATATATATATATATTTATTTTAGAATATTACATCGAAAACATATAAAAATTTCTACACAATTGCAGCCATGTTTTAATGTCTATCAAATGCATCTCATAAATTACAATCGCCTGATAAGATGCATTTAATACACATTGAAACATGACAGCAATTGTGTAGCAATTTTGACATGTTTTCAATGTAATATCCTAAAATAAAGAATATTGCTCTACTTTGTATTGAGCCATCTTTTAAATTAAATGTTATGAATGTTAGAATTGTACTCTATTCATTCTCATCTTACCTGGGTATATATATATATATATATATATATATATATTATATATATTATATATATATATATACATATAAATAAAAATAGCTGACTACTCATATTCGAGGATACCCATCTTCTAGGGCAGCTACCCAATCCCTATTGCAGATGCTTGGTCAAGCACATTGTGTTCACTCAACACCCACAGAGCCTACATTTTATCTAGCATGATCAGCAATTTGAACAAGGCCATCATGCTCAATACCTTGGTCATGATGACATGTGGCTTTGTGCTAGCACAGCTATCAACAGCCCACAAGAGTTCCATCTACCCAATTTCACTCACAGGGCTTGGGTCAACTTGTGGTATGGTTTTCCCAAAGCTGCTGCATGCTAGGATAGACCTCGATCCAGGTCTCATGGCCAGAAATTGAATGTTCGAACCACTCTGCTATGTGCCCATATATGATAAATTAAGAAAACATCTTAAAAATCCATATCGGTTCTAATTTATTTCATTAATATTGTTATATTCATCTCTTCAGACATTTTTATTTTTATTTTTTCTTAAAAACTTTCTGTCTGAAGAGATGACTATAACAATATTCATGAAATAAATTAAAATTGATATGGATTTTTAAGGTGTTTTCTTAATTTATCATTATATATTGCCCTGTCATTGAGCTCTCATTGGATTAATGTCCTCCTTGGAATTATCCCTACCAATTACAAATTGGCATTATATTTATATAAATATATATATATATATATATTCTTAAATATAACACAACAAATGTCTATTATGTTTGATCATGAGCCATTCTAAACTTCATATAGTGGCTTTAGTTTCTGAAGAAAGTAAAGACAAAAACTGTCCAACATTTGGATATTTTTTTTTTATTATGCTTTTCCTCAATTTAAGCTTTTGGCTCACATGAGCCATCATCAGAGTGATTATATAGACATGTATGTATTTTACTCTGTTGCTATGCCTTTCATTTCAGTTTGTCATGTGATGTTCATTGACTACCTCAAATGTTTGAAGCAATCAATTTGTTTACCGGAGTCATTGGTATTATTGGTTGGACAATATTGCAACTCACTGTAAACACTGAACAAGAATATCATTCACATCATCAGAATGAACAAAACTGAAGCTTTCTACGACTGAAAAGGTATGTCAGTCAAAAATACCATGTGGTGGTTAATGTGTTGATACAGTTAACAAAAAAACGCTAAAAGCACAAGCTTTAAACTCTGGTATGAAATTTATTTCAATGTTTCGGAATTAAATTTGATATGTGTATAAAATTAGTTTTACATATTCTGTCCAAAAGGAAGGCATATTTTACTTAGTTCTTTTTGTTAATGAAAGTTTTTAGTGTACAAATCTAAATATATTTTCCCCAATTAATACTTTAATATATATTACAGTCTAATTTTCTGGGACAAGGAGTTATCATCATTTAACTATTTACAAGTGGACTTTTATCCTCATCTTTGTTATTACAATCTCAACATTTCTGTGTTGTGCTATCTGGCTGTTATCAGGTATATTTCAATCTGGATACACCTGATGAAGGCTGGAGGGTATAATGGTTGAAACATTGTGATAGTAAATAACAAAGATGTGAACAATAGTCTGCATGTAAATTGTGTAAATAATAATAATATATTAATTCAGAGGTGATCAGTTTATAACAATAGAAAACCAATTCCCCACCTATGTCCAGGAGAATCTTATATTAATACTAGTTTACCCACGTCGTCCAAAATGATGCAAACTAATTGTTAAGTAATTCTTGGGGGATCAGTTTATTACTTAATAACAATAGAAAATCGAGCCCCCATTTTATGTCCAGTATAATCTTATATTAATGCTATCTTACTCATGCTATAAAAAATGATGGTATATTTTGTTAAGTTCTGTTATTAGAAAGTTTGTATATTTAAGTCTTTAGATAGAAAATTTGGTTCACTGTGTCATGTGAAACAATTTTTCTAGCCAGAGTCTATCTTACACATTTATAAGTCTACCGTTCATCAATGCCTTGAATATTTCTGCCACATCTAGTATAGTAATTCTGTTATGTATTTAGAGACTTTTGATAAAAGACGAATAAGAATCTGCAATGTTATCAGTCCTGACCTAGCATATCAACCTCAGTCATTTTCGCACCACCCTAACGTAGCTTTCCTGTGTATTTTCTATAAATACTTTCATGGTAATTGTGTGGTGTACTTGACCACATTAATTTAACTTTGATAAGAAACAGGAGTCATGCAAGAAGAATAACCACAAGACATTGTTACACATAAAATATATGTATATTAACAAGATGTACAATATCAAACAACGTTGTGAAAGAAAACATGCATTTAAGTAAGAAAGATTGAATTAATCAAGAGTTACCTCCCTTTGGTTGAAATTTAAGAGTTCAGTGAGAGATAATTATTTGGTTTAAAGTTCACTGGATAAATGTCCACGAGTGTTTCATGATATCATTGTTCTTGTGATATTTACTGTTGAAAAGTATTGTTGTGTCAAAAGAAGTTTTTAGTGAAGGTGTACAAATTATCATCAGCATGTGGGTGGGTGTGTGAGGGAGAAGGTTGGCGCGTGGTTAGAACTGGAGTTCCAACTGTCGAGGAGTCGTTTAGCAGTTGAGGTCTCACGAATTGAAATGAGAAAAATCTTGGCTTAAATAAGCGACTATAGGCTCCGATTCGTTGCGTGGGAAAAATTATTCTTTATGTGCAAACGATCTGATTGGTTGGCATCAACCAATCAGCGAGCAAGCTTTGGGGAGACTTAAGGAAGCTTCTATGAGCCACTTCTCCTAAAAGTGCACAAATTTGACTACTTAAAAGTAAAGCAATTCCAAAATTGTCGCATTACTGCGATTTGTAAATTGCCTGTAGAAAAGGTATTAGTGATTTATTAGCCAATGATCTTTTGGCATTGTACACGTGATTTTGTGTTTGTATGTATATGTTCGTGCATAAGTAGGTTCACATAATTGTTCTGATGACTTTTCCTCTATGGTACTTAGACTTTATGAATTTAAGCACAGTACTAGATTGGCAGCTAGGTCTCATCATTTTACAGTTGGAATGGTGAGATGTAACCTTAAGTTCTATGCTAACAGATTCTTATCTCGCACTTCTCGCTTGTGGAACTCTCTCCTGGCTTCTTGCTTTCCACTCAATTTTAATCTTAAAAAATTTGAATGCAATGTCGATTGTTACCTTCTTTCTTTTAAATTCCTGTTCTTTTATTCTTCTCTTTCCTTAATAATGTTTCTTTTTCCCACGCTTAGTCACACTTAGTCACACTTAGTAACCCGTTGCATCGTAGTGGCTTAATGCCTTAATTTCACCTGCAAAGGTAACAAATCAATTTTCTTTAGAAACATATCATTCGATCCCCGGGTCAGCTCGTGGAGAGAAACATTAGCATCAGAAGAAAATGCCTCGGAAGGATAGCAGATGTGACAGGGAAAAAAAGAGCTCAACCTCATCTATCAAATTGTATTTTGTTCATCACTCCCACAATTCATCAGACACCTGAGAAGGGTTAGAGGGTACAGAAGTTAAAAGGTATTTTTTATTTTTAAAACTGCTTACTCAAAACAAACCCAGCAGCTAAGAGGTAAGAAGTGCAGTTTAAAGGAACATGGATGAAAGAAAACAGGTTCAAGATGTCAAGACTTAACATGCTGAAGAGCTCAAGATTGTAACATGCTGAAGAGCTCAAGATTGTAACATGCTGAAGAGCTCAAGATTGTAACATGCTGAAGAGCTCAAGATTGTAACATGCTGAAGAGCTCAAGATTGTAACATGCTGAAGAGCTCAAGATTGTAACATGCTGAAGAGCTCAAGATTGTAACATGCTGAAGAGCTCAAGATTGTAACATGCTGAAGAGCTCAAGATTGTAACATGCTGAAGAGCTCAAGATTGTAACATGCTGAAGAGCTCAAGATTGTAACATGCTGAAGAGCTCAAGATTGTAACATGCTGAAGAGCTCAAGATTGTAACATGCTGAAGAGCTCAAGATTGTAACATGCTGAAGAGCTCAAGATTGTAACATGCTGAAGAGCTCAAGATTGTAACATGCTGAAGAGCTCAAGATTGTAACATGCTGAAGAGCTCAAGATTGTAACATGCTGAAGAGCTCAAGATTGTAACAGGTTGGAGAGCTCAAGATTGTAGTGGTTGGGGAAATATCCACTCAGGAATCCATTCCACAAAGCAGCAATTCTTGGGAAACAGTTGTCTAAGGGGAACTTCTTTCTTGCTAATGGAATATGAAAGGAATAGGGGATGATTTTTACCATTTTGTACATGGTAAAGCATTTTTACACATGAAGGTCTGAACTGGTGGAAAAAAGGAGTCCAACTTGTCAGAACATTTGCCATTGAAATAACAAAAGAGTAGTGCAAAGTCTCATCTATGGGAAAGAGGCAGTGGAGTGGAAAATAGCCCATCACCCACAAGGTAGTGTAAGCAATGACAAAGTTTTAAAGAAAATGGAAACAAAAAGTAACCTTATACTTAGCATCAGAAAGAGACAATTGCAATTTCTAGGGCACCTTATGAGGAAAGAGGGCTTAGAAATTTTAACACAGAGAAGACATATTAAAGGCAAAAGGGACAGAGGAAAATGGCATATAACCCCCACCTAATGAGCTTGTATATGGGGTTGGCAGAAAAAAGGGTTAGGAGAGATAGCAAAAAGACAAACTTTACCAAGGGCTACGAAGGACAGGAAATTACCCACCATAAGATGGAATAACAAAAAGAGTTTTTCCAACGACTCCACTTTTTTTAAATACCTTCACTTTTCAGCAATGTTTATTGTTTTAAAAAGCAATGATTAGAATTGTAAAAAAAAAACCTATACACATGAAAATGAATTTATACATTTTCTTTCTTCTTGAGAGTTAAGACCAAAAATAATAAACACTATTTATTTATGTACGAGGGTCATTCAATAAATAAGGTGAATTTTTCGGTATAAGGACTTCTAATACAGATAGAAGCTTACTCTTTTTTATTTTTTTTTTTGTTTTTCTTCATTTTCACATGGATTTAATTTCTTTTGCAGATTAAAAAAAAACTTTGAGAGTTTTGGCGATTAACAAAGATGGCCGACCAAGAAGCATGCTCCAGGATTGAACAGTGGTCAGTTATCAACATTTTGGTTGCTGAAGGGTGCAAACCAGTTGAAATTCACAGGAGAATGTCAACTGTGTATGGTGCCACATGTTTCAGCCAAAAAATGTCTACAAGTGGGCTAAATTGTTTAAAGAATGGCAGAGCAGTGTTGAGGATTAAGACAGGCCTGGGAGGCCTACAGAAGTGAGGTCTCCTGAGGTGATAGAATCAGTCAATGACCTCATTCAGTCTGACAGAAGGGTGATAGTGGATGACATTGCAAGGACTTTGAGCTTATCTGTTGGGACAGCACACAAGGTCAGCTGCCGGTGGGTGCCAAAGATGCTTACTGCAGAGCACAAACAGCACAGCAGCCCAAACGGTGCAGACCATCAACGAGCTGGGCTGGGAACTGCTCCCTCATCCCCCTTACAGCCCAGACCTTGCTCCTTCAGACTTTCACCTGTTTGGTCCCTTGAAAGCGTTCACAAGAGGCACGAAGTTTAAAAGTGACGATGAAGTCAAAAGTGTTGTGAGTGACTGGCTGAGACATCAGTCCAAAGATTTTTACGCTGAGGGAATACGGGAGCTTGTGCACAGATGGGAAAAGTGTGTGACAGTGCTGGGAGACTACGTTGAAAAAGTTTTAAAAAAGTAAGCTTCTATCTGTATTAGAAGTCCTTATACTGAAAAATTCACCCGATTTATTGAATGACCTTCATACATATATATATATATATACACACACACTACTCTATATACATATATATAATAAACACTATTTATTTATGCGTCCTGGGTATGATGATAAACTACATCCGCGTCCTGAGTATGATGATAAACTACGTCCAACCAAGGCCGTCGATCCGATCAATCGGCTGGTCATGTCATGCCCCATCACATCTAACCCATCCCAAAACAACTACAACTTACAATTAACTTTCCCACCCAAACCCTACACTAAATATACTAACACCTTACCTCTAAAATGTGATGGGAAACAATGATGTTGCGAGCTATACGTTTTTGAAACAATGATGTTGCCAGCTATATGTTTTTGAAACAATGATGTTGCCAGCTATACGTTTTTGAAACAATGATGTTGCCAGCTATACGTTTTTGATATATTTAGTAAATACTGGATCTGGCATTAAATAACCCATAGTGGTTGATATGCCATAAAACCCCAAACAAACAAAGAAACTATTTATTTATGTATCTAAAGACTTTCTATGACTTAAAAATATTATTAATATTGTCCTTTTTTTATATTAGGGTGCATCAAAATTATTCTCATTTTTTTTTTTATTACAGATCTTTACTTCAAAACTTATTTCATATATACATTTAAAAACTATCTATTCCACCATATTATTATTATTATTATTATTATTATTATAATATATTAGGATGCATCAAAATGTTCTTTTTTTTTTATAGTCCTTTACTTCAAAGCTTATTTTATGTACACATCTGAACACATTGAGTTCTCGTCTTCTTATAAGTATATCAAAAGTATTTTCATGTTTTAGTTAGATCAAGAAAGACAGCCTCTATATATGTAGACTTCAGCCTAAGTGAATAATGGTAAACTTGTTTAAGAAAAAAATATATTTCTGCTTAAATAAATTTTTTTTTTTATTAAAAAAAAAGAATGATCCCAGATGAGTTTTAAATAATAAATAAACTGTTAGTGTTTGTGAACATGATATCATCCGGAAGAGTTATTTGCCCCTACCCAACGGCAAGGATCTAATTCCTCTGAACATTTCCAGTTTGTGAACAGATAAAAACTTAATGACTCTATAGATAAGATTTTTTTTCCTTGGAATACAAAACTTTGTACAGATAAGATAATCTCAGACTTTTTGGCAATATAAACTTTTGCAGAGAGACAGCATCTCCTGTTGAGACAAGATTTATTGCCAAAAACAGAGGTTAAAAGTCGAACAACTTGACTGGTTGGCAAGAGTTTCACTAGAAAATATATCAAATTCTTGTAGTTTCCTTTTAAAAAAGTTAAATGGAAGTTTTTTTTTTTGTCTGACTGTAGAGAGAAACAGGATGTATAGAATCAATAATTTCATTTTTTTTCTTTTAGGCCTTCTAAATTTTAGTTCATCTTTATTGAAAATACTCTCATAATAATTTAATATTTTAAAAATGTTCTGAGCAGTTAATAATTAATATTAACTTGGGAAATACTTAATGACATCGAAATGTATTTCATTATCTTGCAGAACCATGTCAGTTTTTTTAATATAAGAAGAACCAGAGTGTTTAAGATACACCCTTGTTTTGAAGAAAGTTTTCTTTTTTTCTTAATATGACCAACTGTTATATTTGTAATATTTTTATTGAATAAAAATTCTGAGAGTTTAAAAATTACTAGATATTTTCTTAAATTGATACAGTACTTCAGTTTTTGTTGATGCATCCAATGAAAATTGAAAAACTGATTAGGTAACTGCAATAAGTATTCTGATTGGTCAAACTCACTGCAAATTTCATTATCAATGTGTTGTATCCTTGAAAATTTTACTGAATGAGGAAAAACCAAAACTGAGGTAGGAAATGAAAATGCTCATCTTTATATCAACAAAATACAATACTTGTCAGCAGCATGAAGTAGGTAAACCACCGATTAGTGGTGGACTACTTAGCATATTACCCACCACTTACAATAGTGTCCAACGTATTTATAAGGATTGGGACATTCCCATTAGTGCTCATATGAATGGTATATTACATGATGCCAATAGCATTAAGCATTCTGATTGGTCAAGCTCATTGCAACTTTTAAATCTACACTATTGTTATAAATAACATATTCAAATGATCTAAAGTATACGTTTAAATACATATGGCTTGTGTATATCACACACACACATATATATATATATATATATATGAAAAAGTGAACATAGAAGTCAACACTTAGAGGCGACAATCTGTTTCATGCTAGTGCAATCGTTAGGCAACTTCTATATTTACACACGCTCTATCTCTGATATTGAGCACTTTATCCCATAAATATAGCACACTTTAAGACTATATTTCTTTATATATATATATATATATATATATATATATATATATATTGTACATGCCTTTGGGAAATAAGATGAAAGCAGATTTTGACATCAAATTTTGGGGTAAAATAGAGCATCTTATACACTGAAAAATATCATACAGAATCATGTTAACCTAGCAAATACTTTATGACAGCAAACTGAATTTTGTTAGTCATTTTAAAAAAAATATTCACTTTCCTCTGACTATTTTTGAATGTCTTGCTGACTTATGTCTAGACCCACCCCTGAATACACACACTCTCAATCAGTCATTTTTTTCATTGGCTTATACTGATTCTCTTGTGGCCTTTTTCCCATTCTGTTTGTTGCTCCCTTGACAAAACAAACCACAGATCTCTGCCTTCTAGGAATTCTGAGTGAAGAATATCAGCTTTCAATTTAGATTTCAAACATTGGCACGAGTGTTTTTTGTGACAAGTACCATGATCCTCTTACAGGTATCATGATGCTAACAAAATTTAATATTTTAATACAAAACTAAAGTAACAATCAGAACTTTCTTTTTTGGTAACATGTGAGTCAGTCTTTAGGAAGGCAAGATGCCTTTCCTAACCGTAATCCTGACTTTGATAAAGGTGTGTACTGTTCTTTTTTTTATCAAAGGCACATCTTGCTTTTGCAAAACTGATTGATTTTACATCTTTTCATCTGCTTGGAATATTTAATTCCTAACAATTAGGTGAAACATCACTGATGTCCTTCGAAATAGTGACCGTGGATATAGGAGCAAGGTGCTCATGACAATAAAATGTCAACCTGCCATCAATAAAATGGTATCAAAATTGATTTCAATAACATTAATAAAAGACACAGATGACATTATCACACAAAACTGCACATAATACCCGGATTTAAAAAATAAATTAAATAGCACAAAAACTCAAATGGAAAATAATAGGCAAATGTACTCAGATATATAAGTCTACCATTCTTCCATGCTGAGAATATTGCTGCCACATATGGTCTGGTGCCCCTGCTATTTACTTTGAGATTCTTCATAAAATCCAAAGAAGAATCTGCAATATTATTGGTCCTGATCTAGCATCTCAGTTTCAGTCCCAGTCCCATTCCCACCACCATAAGGTTGCCTCCCTGTGTCTTTTCTTTAAATACTTTCATGGTAATTGTTCAGGTAAGCTCTTCATTCCAGTGCCACGCTTTCCAGCCAACTTTAATCTCCAAATATTTAAATACAATGCCAATCTCTGTCTACTGTCCTCCTGATTACTCTTTTTTCTTCCTGTTCATTAATAATGTTTTTGTTCCAAGTTCTTCCACGCCCATTAACCCCTTGTATCTTAGTGACTTTACTGGCCTGATCTGAGTAAAACTGATTAAAAAAAAAATTGCATTATATATATGTATGTATATATGTATTCACCATTTCACCCCTAGCAAGGTGATAATGACACTCAGATGTAAGCAGTTACTGAGACTGAAAGAGAATGAGAAGAATTTAGTGAGGAGAAAGGACAATAAAAGAACAGGGTTCAGGAAGACAGAAGATGGCGATTGATGTTGCATTTAAATTTTTGAAGATCGTAGATGGCAGACTAAATAAGAAACCACAAAAGATTTCCACAAGCGAGAAGTGTGAGAAAAGTAACTCTGAAAATAGTTTCATCTAGCTTTTTCAGCAATGAGACAATGAAACTTAGCTGCCAGTCTAGTAGTATGTTTAAATTTATGTGGTTGAAGTAACAGGAAGCAAAGCTTATTAGAACAATTGCCATGAAAATATTTTTAGAAAAGGCAGAGGGAAGCCACATCATGGTGGTGGAAAATGAGTGAAGTCAAGATTCCAGCTCAAAAGCTTCTTTGGATTTTGCTGAGAATTTGGAAATATATATATTAGGAGCACCAGACCAGATGTGGCAGCAATATTCAATGCACGGGTGAATGGCAGATTTAGAAATGTGTAAGTAGGAGAGATAACAAAAAGATGAAATTTATTAAGAGGTACAAAAGACAGGAAATTGTGGAGAGCCATGATCACCAATGTCCTGAAGGGACACAACACAAAGAAGAAAAAAAAAAGAACCCCTTGCATCTTAGTGGCTTTACTACCTTGGGGTAAAATGCATAATAACAAAAGAAAGAAAAAAATCTGCATAAGAGTAAAGGGCTATGTTTTAATGGACCTAGCTTTGTCTGGTACAAGGCCAGAATATTTGAACACATAATAAGAACTGAAATCTCATCACAAGTCATGGCCTTTGAGATTGACACCACCTTAACTTACTAGGTATTTACTCTGTCTCCCCACTGAAATGAGTTGTGACACGAGGTCAGTTTTTAAGGTGGGTACCCGAGTGCGTACACCCGGGCTAAGAACAAAAACTGCCTGCAGGCCCCGATCTCTCTCTCTGGTGCAATGAGAGGGCATGGCCTCGAGTAGCTGTTTCCCAGGGCTGGGCACCTTAGTATAATTTTCCTCAGTTGTGTGACTGTTTTTTGACGGAGCTGCCCCTGAGTGCACGCTGCCCAAAGACATACACAATTGTGAGATGATAAATAGAATGTTACAAACTACTCGAGAAAGTGATTTCCCACCCTAACTTCGTATGCCTAGCTTTGTTCTACATGAGGTCAGTGTAGTGAGTACAAATTAAAGATTTCAAATTGGACTGTGTGACAACAACCATCATTATATTAAAATAAGCCCCTTATCACATCAGTCATGAACCCCATTTTCTCAGATTTTCTGGGGAGATAATTTTTGTTTTCATCCACCTAACTGGTATTTTGTTACTGTTGAAAATAGCATGGGTAAATTCTTTGTGCAACCTGAAGACAATGAAATAATTCTTGTGTTGATGTGCAATTTGCTCTGAAGAGTTTCTTCATACTTACAGATTTGAAAAGATAATCAATGATTCTACACCAAACTATTTGAAGTTTTTATTCTAGCAAGAAGATGTAGTAGATCTCTATTTAGCTCACTATTTACATTATTTGGACTATTGTCCTCATCTTTGTTGCCATATTTATCACAACATTTCAACCGTTGTACACTCCGGCCTTCATCAGGTGGTTGGAATGTCGAACTGAACCCTTTATTTCGCTCACTGGGGTAAACTGTCCTAGTTCCACGTGCCATGTCTAATGGATGTAAGTTATCAGTTATCTCCTGTTAATTCCCTTCTTCAAGTTCTCCACCACCTTAACCAGGTATTGAACTCACACTCTTTGGGTCCTGTCACTGGATCTAACTAACACCTTTATCCACTGTGCTATGTGTCCTTAAGGATACATCGCACAGTGGATAAATGTGTTAGTTAGATCCAGTGATTGGACCCAAAGAGCTGGAGAAGGGAACATAATACCTCATCTCAGGGATATAGACAGATACTTTATTTAGCTATGTGTGGAGACCAAATTTACAATGTTATTACAGGCTATCTCCTGTAGCAGAAAGCAAAGATAATGTCATAATCAAGATGTTGACAATCCATACTACTTAAAAGAAAAAGGTTAGGAAGCAACCCCCCCATTATTATTTGAAAGAACGATAAGTTAGTGGCCTTGATAAACTTATTTTTTGAAAAGTTGTTTTAAGAGAAAGATTTTATAAATAGATTTCTCAAATCTACTGACTTGCATCATGGTCTCAGATAGCCTCGTCGGATTGAAACTTTCATATTGATGCCCCACATGGCACCAAACATTCAGAAATATCTAAACTGTCAGCTGTACAAAACCACTTTCTCAGATTAATGATTAAAAATGGCTTCAAGCAAATCATCTTTGTAGACCTTAGCAAGACACAGACTGGTGCTACAGAATCACAATCAAAGAACTGTACCAAATAACAGAAGCCACATCACTTGAGGACTTTTACAATGGCAGCAATTAAAATGGATATCACATGTAACTTGAAGAGAAAATAATTACATCATCAAGATGTTGACATTCTACACTACTTCAAACCAAAGTATAGAAAGGAAACCACCATCTCTATTTGAAAGAACAATAAGTTAGTGAATTTGAAAACCCTATTTTTTGAAAAATTGTCTTCAGAGAAAGATTTTATAAATTCTGCTGCTCTCCGTCAATGAATGCCAAAATTCTCCTTAGAGAAAAATAGCTAATATTACTATTAGAGATGAAGAAGACAGATACTATACCTTGATTCCAGCCCAATGTCCATGGAGTGAAGAAATATCTAAAAGTATAAATCCACCTCTTTCTTCTACAAGTAAAATAATTGGGTAGATTGGGCACCATAGCCTTAGTTGGCAACTAGTCCAGGAGAAAATAAAAAGAAATCCCTCCACTGTTTTTCCCTAATAACAATCATGGAAATTCACATTCCACAGATATTATTGGAAAGAAAGCTGCCTCTGCCCTTAAAGACAACAACATGTGTAAAGTAAAAACCAATTTAAAAAAAAAAAAAAAATTAAATTAAAATAAAATTTGCATTAACAGCAAACCAAATGAGGAACTAATGCAGTGACTCTGGTTTGTGAGGTGAGTGTAAAAATATTTGTAATACTCAAAGGGAATATTTAGGCCTTTTCAATTTTTAATTTCTTTTTTTCTTGAATGACAAAACAAAGAAGAAAGAGAAGAAGGGGAAGCTGAGTATGGTTTTCATACTTTATTTTGTTGGGGTACAGGAAGGGAAAAGAACACACAATGTACATTCATTAATTTCTAACAATTAACACAAGGCTCAAAAAAATCTAAGAATTTCCTTCATAAGGCAAAAGATAAAACCATTAAATCAAGCCAGGTTTTTGATTCAGTAAGTTTTATTCAATAATTCATAAAAGATATAGGTGCTTCTGTAATTGACTGCCTGCCAACGTCTTATTTATTTCTAAGCCTGTACCCTTGGATTTACACACATTCTTTTTAATCATTTCACCCTAAGCAAGGCGATAAAGCCACTAGACCACAAGGGGTTACTGAGTGTATAAGAATCTAAAAAAAAAAACGTCATTAAGGAGAGATGACAATAAAAGAAGAGAAATTAAAACAGAAGATAATGATTGACATTGCATTTAAATTTTTGAAGATTACCTAATATCCATAAATATATATTTTTAAAAATTTTCTAGAGAAATGGAAATAGGGGTGAGTGGAAACCATCCAGAAGAGTTGCAGCAGATTCAGAAGTGGTCTGGAGACCATGGTTGAAGTCAATGGCGATTTTATTGAATAAATTTACTCTTTAGTATTTCAAGATATTTTTGTGTAATTTTGCTAAATATATCTGTTAAAATGAGTTATTTTCATTTTGCTGTAATTTAGATGACAATTTATCCATCGCATTCTCTCCCCACCTCTCTCTATATGTGTGTGTGGGGGGTGCTGGTCATGTTGTGAGAATGGATAAGCAGAGACTTCCAAAAAAGATGCTGTATGGACAACTACCAAACTCCAAGCGTTCAGTTCAATGTCCACTCTTACGCTACAAAGACAAACTAAAAGACAACTTGAAACATCTCAACTTTTGATCTGTGTCACATACGGTACCTATGAACACTAATGGGTATGCCTCAATCCTCATAAATACGTTGGACACTATTGTAAGTGGGGGTAATATGCTGTCTTAAGTAGTCCACCACTAGCAGTGGTTTACCTACTTCATGCCACTGGCGAGTATTGTATTTTGTTGATGTTATAAAGACTGCTATTTCATTTCCAACATCCATTTTGGTTATTCCTCATTCAGTAACCCTTTCTAGGTTGCAACAATCTGAAAACCTGGGAATTCCAAGCCTCAAACTGAAAGGAATGGTATAAGACCGGTTTCATTAAGTTCAAGAGTTTTGAAGACAGTAGACTGAAGCACTGTGATCAGCTTCATCATGGTCTGAAGCAGACACTATCAAAATCCTGTTTCAACAAATTTCATCTGCCACTTTGGCTTTGTCGCTCCCTGCAAGGTAAGGTTAGTATCACACTTAAGAAAGCGCAAATGAAATATGCCTTTCCCTTACCTGATCTTCTCCATAATAGCCCCTGCTAGTAAGCATAAGGGTAAAATGAAAGGTACCATCCACTGCTGACCCTCATTTATCGTTTACGATAGGAAAGTCCATTATTTTATATATATATATATATATATATATATAGAAAGAGATGCACAGTGGAGTAGTGGCTCAGATTGAGGAATCGGAGAGCCAAGTTCAAATTCCAGTCAAATCCATTACATTCTAACACCCTTGGGAAAGGTATGAATCCTTTTCTTCTCCCTCCAGCTATGGGTAAATAGCAGGACAGACTGGCTTCTATAGCCTTGGATGGCAACTGGTCAAGGAGAAGGACAACTCTGAATTCAAAACCTTCAGAGAGTCGTTTGGGGCACTTGTAGCACTCTGTATTCGGCCCTTCCAAACATGTGGTTGGTTCTTCAAAAAGTCTTTACCACTAGAATCAAATCATATGTGCTGGTGTCTGGCTGTTGCTTCCTAGGAACTGAGCTGCTTGTCCCTCATACACGGGAGAGTCCACCATATATTATTGGCTTTTAATCAAGCACATGGCACTTCAAAGCATTTTTCTTGAACCCTCTAAGAAAGCTCAGCATTTCAAACTCTCTCTCTCTTCATCTACTTTTGAATGTATACAACAGTATATCACTTTGATATAGTTTAACCAAGTATGTTTGGAAAATAAATATACATATTTATGAGAATGAGAGAGTAACATAGCAATCAACACAGCAAGCTCACTCTCGGTTTTACACTTCAGTGTCATATTTTGAAAAAGTGCCACTACTTCATGAGTAGGCTCCATAAAAATATCTATAAAATAATAATGATAAATATATAAATGACCAATCTCAAGGCCATGACCTAAAATAAACACAAGCATTAATCATTTCCCCACTCCCAATAATCCCCCTGTGACCCATATATATATGGAGCCCACAAACTATATATAAGTAGTAGGCATCCATTTATCTTGTACGATAATGATAAGATAGTCTTTGGTCAAAATTCAATCCTTTGTTAGGGGACTGGATTTTAATCAAACAAAGTGCAGGCTTGGGCACTGGTATGTGGAGGTTGTGCTCTTCCCAGACCACATACTAACCCCCAACCACCACCATGCATGTGTTGCTCTTGGCTCTACTGACAAGATTCAAAGGACTACACAGCATTACATTTGGAGATGACTCATTTGTCAGAGTTGACTCTCAACTGCCTTCAGGGCTCCACTCCAGATTTTTTTATCTAGATTTACTTCAATGGCCCTTTTCTGTTCATATAACTGCAAGGCAGCAGATGTTTTAAATCAGGATTTTTCCTTCTCCTCAATGGACTGCCTTCTTGGATGGACAAACTTTATATACTCGAAGCAGCTGGTTATGAGCCTCCAGTAGTCTGCTTTCATTCCTTCTCTGGCTTTGAGCTGGATTTAGTTGTCAGTGGCTATTTGAAACATGTTCGATGGGAGCATTTTATAAACAGTGAAACCTTGCCCCCACTATCACCTCTGGCTATGACAACATTTGGAACATATATAATGTACATATATATATATGCATTACACATGTCATCTGTTTTAGCAGCTCCCAAAAAATTGTTATATAAAGTTAGACAAAGAGAAATATTAGAAAAACAGAAATATCAAAAACTTTGATAACAGGAAAAAAGATGGTGGAAACAAACAGAAAAATATAAATCCGGATTTGAGCTTCAAAACCTTGGAAATAATGAATTCATTATTTATAAGTCACAATAAAAAATAATCTATACTAGCTTTTTGACAATACTAACACCTAAACTATGAAATGTTAATAAAAACAAAAATGTCCAAGAGTAGAAAATGCGAAGCTGATAAATGTAAGTTCAGGTTAGCAATAACAGCTCCTGAGGGTGTCTGCGGGTAAGTGAATATAATGAACCCAAGTGGAATTGGAACACAGCTCCCCAATTAACTATTCGGAGCCATTATCCACTACACCACTTGCACATTCAAGTTTACAGCACCTGGTATTTCCAATCAATCACCCATCTAGGTACTGACCAAGCTTGATGCTGCTTAACTGTCTGGGAACAAGTATTGCAACATGATGTGGCTGTAAGCACAACAACCTCTGGAACACATATAATGTACATTACATACATTGTCTGTTTTAGGAGCTCAGCAAAAAATAACAGTTTTTAAAAATATATACGCATAACATTAGATAAATGACAACATTAAAAAGGAAGGCGAATTACATAAATAGACAAATAGAAATATGGAAAAATTTGATAACAGGAAAAAAGATGGTAGAAACAAACAGAAAAATATAAATCTGGGCTTAAGCTTCCAATACTCGGAGATTATGAAGTCATTATTTATAACTGACAAAAAAACAAAATGATCCATTCTAACTTTTTGACAATAACAACACCCAAACTATCAGTTGTTAATGAAAAATGTACAAGAGTAGAAAAGGCAAAGTTGATAAATATAACTTACGGTCAGCAAAAATTGAAAGTAAAAATAAGACAATCTTCAGGATAGTTGTACAAGAACAAATATTAATACAGAAAAAAAAAACAGCAACTAGAAAAAGTTGAAAGAAATAATCAATACATTTATAAATACTAAGAAATAGAATAACCATAAGAAATATCTTAAATGAAACGAAAGAAGTAATTGCAAATTATATTAAATTGTTATAGTACTTTTAATTACTTAAAAGTTAAACATACATACATGTATTTTAATCACCCCAAGCAAGGCAATAAAGCCACTAGGATGCAAGAGGTTACTGAGTGTTAGAGAATATGAGAAAACCTATTAAGGAGAGAGCACATAAAGAACAGGAATTAACAAGACAGAAGATAACAATTGACATTGCATTTAAATTTTTGAAGATCAAAGTTGTTTCAAAACCAAGAATCCAGAAGAGAGTTCCACAAGCAAGAAGTGCGACGAAAGAAACAGCATCAAATTTATTGTTATATCTGTCCATTTTAAATGTAAAATGATGAGACCTTGCCACCAATCTAGTATTGCACTTAAATTCATTAAGTCTAGGTAACATAGAACAAAGTAATATTTATTTTGTTACAATATAAAAATGTGGCACAAGGCAAAAAATGGGGGGAAAAAGGAAGGTCGGTCTTCAATCTGTCTTAGCTTAAACTGAGCTGACCACGATTGCTGGCAGAAAACTTACCAAGTATTCCTTACGCTAAAACAACACTTTCTTACTTACCATTCCTATTTCAGCCAGCATAGTACCTCAAAATCTGTATATAGTTAATAACTAGTTTCCATGTGTACAATTTGTCTGGTGGTAGAGGTGGGGATGTCAATAATAACATAGGGGAAGGTCCATCGAAGCAATTACCATGAAAGTATTTATAGCAAAAGCACAGAGGAACTATATTACGGTAGTGGGAAAGGGACTGAAGAGCAAAGATGGAAGGTTAGGACCAATAATATTGCAGATTTTTCTTTGGATTTTATCTAGAATTCCTAAATATATAGCAGGAACACCAGACCAGATGAGATAGCAATATTCAATGCATGAATGAATGGTAGACTTATAAAAATCTAAGCTAGATTCTGGCAAGAAAAATTGTTTAGCATGACATATATATATGTGTGTGTGTGTATTTAGGCAGCAAATTCTCTTTTTAGGCATATCTGATTGAATAAATTACAGACATTATGTCTGCTAATTTTTAACAAAATCTGTTCATAGTCACAAATAACCTTCCGTGTATTGATATTAAAGTATGAGAGAAATGTGCTCCAACTGTTTAAATTTCTTTTATTTTCCTTTCCTAAGTACTTTCTCTCTTTTTCCAAGATCATCTTCAGAGGTGCAAGCAGTACAAAACTGTATGCTGTTCAGGGGTACAAGTATTTATACAAAGCTGTGTGTTGCTATCCATTACCATAATTTTTCATTATGCTTTTAAATGCAAACAGTTGACAATGTGCTGAGCATTCATGAGAATGTGAAAAAATTATCCATTATGGAATTTTTTCTTCTATGTTATAATGTCATGGTCATGCATGCATTAAAGCATGAAAAAACTGTTCCTTTATAGGCATTTCAGAACATTACTGCAGTATTCATAGTTAATTCTGTTCAGTGTTGGCTTTAATATAAATTGCTTCTAGGATCTGTAGCTTGAATTTATTATTTTCTTAGTGTAGGATAGTTGTGTTGTAAATCAGTAATTTTTTGTGAATGTGGACAGGAATGTTGTTGCAGATGTCTCAAATACATAGCCAAAAATATTAAATTACTTTTAACCTGTACCACTGAAATCCCATTTTATGATCACGTAGAACTCAGTCTTCTACCAGAAGACGAGAGTTCATACCTTTCCCAAGGGTATTAGTACATAAGTGAATGTAATGTATTCAACTAGAATTCAAACTCAGCTCTCTGATTTTTCAATCCAAGCTGTTATCCATTATTCCAATGTACCTCCCTTTGGTGTGTAGCTTCTGTATTTGTGAGGTATGTATGGTGTAAGTAATTGGTTAAGCATTTTAGTTAGTAAAATGTAAGTCAGAAATAACTTGCTGGACTGGATTTTCAGGCACAATTTGCTATTGAGACTTACTGAAAATGAAAACTAGATACTTTATAACAATATAATGCAAAAGTAGTGACAGAGCAATCAAAATGAATCATCATTAACTTTATCAAAGTTCAATCTTTAGACACAGAAACTAATACCGTGTATATGATGGGGCTCTTTTGAGCCTTTTCTAACATGATCTTCTTTTTCTTTTTTGTAATCATTTCACCCCAAGTAATGTGACAGTGACATTAGGATGCAAGGGGTTACTTGGGGTGGAAGAGAATAAGAAAACTTCAGTGAAGAGAAAGGACAAGAACAGATTTCAGAAAGACAGAAGATGGTGATTAATGTCGCATTTCAATTTTTGAGGATTGTAGTTATCGCTAATTATAGTAGCAAGCTTAAATTCATGCAGTCAAGGTACTGAGAAGGAAAACTAATCAGAAGAATTTTCATGAAAATGTTTGTAGAAAAGCAGAGAGAAGTCAGGTCAGGTCAGGATTGATTATATGATGGAGCCAGAAGAGACTCTCCAAACAGGAGCCACTTTTTCTCTTTTTTTTTTTCTTAATAAATGGAGTTAAGTAGAGTTGAGGAGAGTTAGTATTAGGTCATTTGCTAAGTGTACCTTCGTGTAGTAAACCTTCTATTTCATTACTTACCTATGAGTTTGTCTTACTTATTTATTTCTCTTTGTTATCTTGAAAATATGAAATACAACACACACTGAGGAAGAAAACACATCAGAAGAATTGTCATGAAAATATTTATAGAAAAGACAGAGGGAAGCCACATGAGGTCATTGAGAAAGTGATTGAGGTCGAGATGCCAGATCAGGATTGATTATATAGCAGACTCTTCTTTGAATTTTGTGAAGAATCTGAAGATATATATTAAGAGAACCAGACCAGATATGGCAGCAACGCATGAACAAATGGTAGATTTATTTAATACATTTTTTATACAAGGCCCAAGAGCCATTCGAGGTAGAGGGGTACAGAGTAAGACACACGGTTTATGTGGATATGTGGGGAAGAAAACAGTTAACCTTAGACTTGATTTTGAAAAGATGACAACTTCTAGTTGTGGCAAACATTTTCTTTTCATTGTTTTGGGGACTTTTAAGGGAAGAGATAATCAGAGAAGAACAAGCTTACTTTTTGTGCAAAATTCTCTGAAACCGTCCGCATAATTCTGTTTACTCATTAACCTTAACTCTGTCAATATGACCAAACTTAGTCGCATAAACTGACGCTTCACTTCCACTGAGAATGCTAAAAGATCAAAGAAACTGTCTTTATTATTTGAACTGCAATCAGTTTACAGCTGCCCTCTCTCATCAGATATGTCCGGCAACTTTACACAACTGAAGCAAGTAACCTTCGGCACTTGCCTTTCAATAA
The DNA here is from genome assembly GCA_964036315.1 of Acanthosepion esculentum. NCBI lineage: Eukaryota > Metazoa > Mollusca > Cephalopoda > Sepiida > Sepiidae > Acanthosepion > Acanthosepion esculentum. The sequence goes on from OZ038502.1 coordinate 96,470,930, forward strand.
AGAACAGCAGTGACCTCCCCTGATATTTAAGCAAACATCAAGCTGAACGACACACCCAGATGATGATGATAGTCTTCTTTAGGAACCCAGTCTCCCTGGTTGATATTTTCCAGGCGAGTGTACAACAAAGACGGATGATAAATTAACACATTCAGATAAATTGTGTCATGAGACTCAAATAGCTTGAGGTCTCATGTTGTCTAAAAATCTGGGGGTTTTTCTTCTTCATTTTTTGTGATCACAATTTGCAAGATTTTAAACATTTACAGTCAACAGGTTCATTTTTTGTGAAACTTACTGGAAAATTTGCTTTAAAACATCTATTTATATTATTTAAACATTTTAAAGCTTGAAATCCAATTGATACACATAGATTTTATAGATATATAATAATATATAATACAGGAATAATATATAATAGTATATAAGTATTGTATATATAGTAATATTAGACAAGAAATACCTTAAAAATGTCATGGTTTTCCTATTTGAATTTTCTGATGAATCTTAATTCTTAAGTTAATGACTGAATAAGCTTATGAAGAGTTCAGGTATATAATAATATATAATAGTATATAAGTATTGTATATATAGTAACATTAGACAAGAAATACCTTAAAAATGTCATGGTTTTCCTATTTGAATTTTCTGATGAATCTTAATTCTTAAGTTAATGATTGAATTAGCTCATGACGAGTTCTATGACAATAAAATATCTGTAGGAATTGCCCTATCGCATCATTAAATATTTGAGCTTAAAAAATTTACCAAAATATTACAATAAGAATCTGTGGTGAAAGGGAATCATAAATATGAATGCTGGTTGTTATTTTAATGAAGTAAGGGGGAACAAATGAATAGATTTGAAATTGACAGATTTTGAACACTTCTATCTTCCCTTCTTTCTTTTATTTTCTCACTGAAACCAAGTAGCACCTCTGATATGTTTTTTCTGCCTTTCCATGTGATCAAATCAGTATATATATATATATATATATATATATATATATGGTCAATTCTTGTTGTCTGACAATGGCATAGCATGAAACTAAAAGTTGTGATTTAAATCAGAGTCATTAAAGGTTGCTTACTTTTTTTTTCTTTTTTTTAATCTTATTCACACCATACAAGGCAGTAAAGCCTGGGTGTGGAAGAGTCAGAAACAGAAACATTAGTAATGAGTGAGAACAAAAAAGTCATCAGGAGGACAGACGACAGTGATTGCCATTAATCTTCAAATATTTAAAGACAAAGTTGTCTGTAAAGCAAGGAGCTGGAAAGGAGTTTCACAAGCGAGAATATATATATATATATATTTATGTGAGAAAGAGGAACAAGAGGGAGAATATATAAAGAAACTTTGAGAGTATTTTTAGATGATTCTTACAGATTTTTATTGAGTTCGCCTCAAGCAAGGCAGTAAAGCCACTAAGACACAGGGGGTTACTGGGTGTGGAAGAATTAGAAAAATAGAAACATTACTAAGTAGCGAGAACAAAAGAAGTGTAATCAGGAGGACAGTAGATAACAACTGACATTGCATTTAAATTTTTGAAGATTAAAGTTGGCTGGAAAGCAAGGAGCTGGAAGGGAGTCCCACAAGAGAAAAAAACTGTTACATCTACCCAACTCAAGTGTAAGTTTATGTGAACTTGTCACCAGTCTAGTACTGTGTTTAAATTCAAAAAGTCTAGGTACCATAGCCAAAAGCTCATCAGAACAATTACCATGAAAGTATTTATAGTAAAGGCACAGGGAGGCAACCTTATGGTGGTGGGAAAGTGATTAAAGCCAAGATGCCAGATCAGAACCAGTAATATTGCTGATTCTTCTTTGGATTTTACTACAAAGTCACAACTAATAATGACGGAGGGTTTGAGTTTACTGGTATTGTTCAAACTGTTGATCATGGCAGTTTATAGCTTTCCCAGAAACTCTAACTAAGGTCTGCTTAGTATAGCTGCAGTATAAACTACAGGTTAGCTTGATCTGAAGGTCTTGAAAAGCACAAATGTGTCTGAGTAAGCATGTGTAATAGGGGTAGCTTGCCATCCTATCCTGACAGGCATACTCATATATGAGCAGCTAACATTATATATATATAACATGAATTTTAAAACTGAATTTCTTAAAATAGAAATATTTTGATTTTATTTCTTTTTTGTTAACATTTGACGTCACAGTATTCCAAAGTACACATATGGGTAAAGACAACCAAAAATAACTTTTATGAAATCATTATGTGTCACTATGCTTCCTGATTTTAACAACACCAATGCATTTAGCTAAATAATGAATTCATTATTCTCTCTACTTCATATGAAAAATATTGTCTATTTTTAGGTAACTACAGAAAACAATGGGGCTATTTTTTGTAGGTCATACAATATATATATATATATATATTACAATGAATCATTCATCCAAAAAGTAAATTAGTAAAGTTAATGATATAAAATGGCGAAATCCCTTCACTAACAAAATTTTAAAGATGCATTAAACTACTAACCACTCGATGAATGTTACGATCCCTGTTTTTTAGAATTAATGAAACTTGGTAGGCAAAACTGTTCAGAAGTTGCTGATGGTTGTACTAGCTCAAAGTTACCAGTCATCGTGATTGAGAGTTTGAGCATACAGGAATTGTTCAAACTGCTGACTATTACTGATTATGCTTCTCTCCCTGTAGCTAAGGTCCACTCAGCAGTTGGAGTCTGTGGGTACTGAACAAAAACAAAATGTGTCTGACTAGGCATCAGCAGTAGAGATTGGCTAGTTACCCTAGCAGGCAGGTGTGCTTGGAAAATGAGTAGCTGTGTATTATATATATATATATATATATATATATATATATATATATATATATATGTGTGCATACTAGACAAAAGCTCAAGAAATTTACAGCACAAAATCTTTTCAGTAATGAGAAACATTTGCTAGAAAATGTTATTTTCTGGTGGAACGATTTTGACAGATTTGTGAAATGCCTGGCGAGACATGGAAAATATGAGGTAACTTGACAGAAGAACAATTCCTTCAATTTTTCAATCTGTTCAAATTCTACAAATTTTGGGCTATCTCCTCCCACACACACACACACACACATGCCTCTGTGTGTGTGTGTGTGTGTGTGTGTGTGAAGATGATCAGATAGAATGGAGAATATTTATCAAAAATGCCTTTTGTCACTGGAGAAAATATGCATTACTTTTGACTTGTTCAGTTTGATAATGAAAGGAAGACAAAGACATAGTGAGCAAAAAAATGTCTTGGGCTCTTTGAGGACACATGGGCATTGTAGATCAAATTTATTGCCCCATCTTATCACCTTATAGTTTAGGCTTGAAAATGAGGTGAAAAGCTGGGACAATAAACTTGATCTACAATGCCCACTTGTCCTCAGAGAGCCCAAGACATTTTTTACTCACAATGTCTTTGTCTTTCTTTCATTATCAAATGGAAGAAACCAAAGAGAACACACATTTTCTCCACATCTTTGATTAAAAATTGTCCGCTCTGTCTCAACATCTTCACTTTTGTTTAGGATATTATATATATATATATATATATATATATATATATATATATATATATATATATACTTTACTGTAATCAGAAAGTAATTATGTATTTCAGTGCTATGATGCTATGAATTATGAGTCAATGAACCAAATCAAAGCCATGACTGAATAGCCTGAAAGTGCAAATAGTATTAGTTTATTAATGTGTCCATTATACTACATTTTAATTGGGGCGTTTTGAGGACCAAACACAATGTTCGACCATTGGCAGGTTATCTTTTAACCAGGAATGTGAAGCTTTCATTTTTTCATCACAGATGATGAAAAATGGGTTTTGCATGTCAACAGGAAATGAAAAAAAAGAAAAAAAAAGAAAAGAAAAGAAAAAGAACAGAGTTCACAAAATGAGAAAAATTGACAACACCAAAATCACGACTCCATCCACAAAGGACCCTGCTTTGTGTCTGGTGGAATATGAAAGGCATTGTCCAGGAAAATGAAATGAATATCCTTGCAGACTTTATTGCCAGAAACTTGATTGGGTGAATGAAGATGTTATTCTCTAGTGTAACGATGCAAGAGCAAGCTCTTAAAATCAGACTCAAGAAAAATAAGATTGTTAGAAAGGAAGGGCTGTTCACATCCTCCATACTTTGGCAAACCGATATCTATCTGACTCATCCTCATAATACTCTCTTAATTCCACATTCCTTACAATCTCAATCAGTAACCCTCTACTTTGAGTGACTCTTGGGCCTTGTATTGAATGAAATATCAGTAAATAAAATAAAAACTCAAAATTTTTGAAGACACAAAATGTAAACAATTAAAAAAATGGTTAAAATTTTGTTGAATTATATTTCAATATTTTTAATTTTTGGAAATTTATAAATCTTTGTCTGATATTCCGTACGTCTTTTTCAGAGGAATTCTGTTCAAATACTAGTGTAACAATCAATTAAGATAAAATTAATTTCAAACTGAACTTAATTTTAAAATTGTCAAAACATTTCTGGTCAATGTCTCATCAAAGTGGACTAATATTTTCGATTTTTATTCATCAGTGAAAAATTGCAACTTTGGAATTATTTCAAAAGTGTCACCATTATGCATAAGAGAATTTGTCTTAAATTAAATATCCAATTTTTTTTGATTCCTTGTTTAATTATTCACCCTTCAGATATGAAGTTGCATTTTTTTTTTCAATAGGGATCTTAGTATATACTTCAGGAGCAGCAAATGTATTTTTTATGCCATGTCACTTCAGGATGTAAGTGATCATGGCTCTCCACAGATTCCTTTTCTTTATTATCTGTAAATTGCCATGACTTCATGAAGAAAGTTAATGGAGTAGTTTCCTGTTGCCTTTCTCATTATAACATTTTATAAGTAAGAGAGCATTCAGAAACAAAAAAGTTGAAAAGAGCATTTCAAACTTTTTCAAAGAAAAACCCAGACTTCTTTCAACATTTAAGCTGCAGTTATAATGGGGGTGGGAAGCTATGGAAGAAAGGGTTATTCTCCCTTTTGTATTTCTCCCATTATGGACATTATTATATCTGTGATATAACAACACTACAATTCATGGACGGAAGAGGATGGCTGAAAGGGAAAGGAATGACAAACATGCTTTGTTCTCAGAGAGATTTTTGTACCACTAAGATATATGCAAAAATATATATATATATATATATATATATCTCATGCAAAGAAAAATATATCACATATATCTACATAGCAAAGCAGAGTGGAAATAGAAACGAAAAGGAAGGGTTGTATATATAATATTGAAAGTCTTCTGTTTCTGGAGAAGTCTTGTTTAGGACTCCAGATTCAAATGAGCCAGTTTCATTGACTATGTTCCAGGCAAGAACATATTCCACTAATGAGAAAAAGGAAATCTTGAGTTTTCGCAAATTGAGGACTGTGAGCTGGAATTTCTTTTTATATCTGGGAAATATAGATTCTCAAAGGGAAATGGCACCATGGATTTGTATACTGTAGCATTTGCTGAAGGAACCAGATTTAGCCTCAGGTCGGGCCACTTGTCTAGGCTAAAAAAGCAACTGCTTAGTTTGACTGCTGTAAACAAACTGACTGGCCACTCATTAGTGTATGAAGTGACATCATTAAACAGATGTCACATGACCCATGTGACTTATCTCAACCAAAGGGAGACAATTGCCTTCTTTATCGTTACACAGTCACTAAAAATGAACATAATTATATTTTTGAAAAATACAGTGTAACCCGGATATAAGAGAGTTGTCGGGACCGGAGAAGAAGTCTCTTATATCCGGGTTTGGTCTATTATATATACATTAACACAGGCTCTAATTTGGGACCGGATAAAATCTCTTATATCCGGGTTACACTGTAATATTTACATAAATTGAACTTAGATTTGTTTCTACATGCTTTCTATTAAAATGCAGTAAATATATATATACATATGTATACATATATATATATATATATGCGTGTATGTGTGTGTGTGGGGGAGTCTGTGTTAAAATTTCAGATAGAATATATCTGCAAAATGATAGTATGAATAAAGACAAAAGGAAATCTTAGCCAATGGGTTTCTCTCTCTGTGGGACTTTATTAAGGCAAATGCATTTTCCAACATCTTCATTTTCTGAAAGAATTACTTTTCCAAGCCAAGATACTACAAAATTTATTAAAAATTAAAAGAAAATAGCTAAACCTATGACCTCATGATATTCTAAATAGATAACACATAACTTAATCCAAAACTAAATTAATTTAAATACTAATTTGAACAAAATTTATAAAAAAACTTAACTTACTCACTTTTGTTTACTAGACATTGAACTATACCAGTTTGCATTCCCATAGCTTGAATATACATATATACACCCCACAAAAATTTAATTTTGGTTGAGCACTCTGGAAAGAAAGTGTGAATTTTTAACAGTGACTACTACTGCTAATAATGCAAAGCTCTTCCATAAACTGAGCCCTCTAGGTCACTGGTGCATTTATTCAAAAGAATAAGTACACAAAAATTCATTTTCCCCTCACTGATAGCTTAGGGGTAAAATCTTTGACTGATGCCAAATCAGTTGGGTTTCGATCCCAGCTTGAGGCAGTCAGATGTCCACCCACACTGATGAGCTGTGATACAGCAAAACAGTCTGTCTGTGGATGACTATATATATATATATATATATATATATATATATATTAGCAATAAAAGTATTAAGCTTAATATTACTAGACATATTAAAACAGGCTTGCAACGGGAGATTTTAATGTAAAAAACAGAAACTGTACACTAAAAGGAAGTCTTCTATGCCCAGTTGGCAAGACTGACTCCCACTTCTGAGGAGGCAGTTTGTGATTTAAAAGCCCAGTTAAACAGTTCTGCACATGTGTTTTCCAGTTCTTCGGTGGCCACTTCTGAATCGAAATGGTAAGCTGAATATCAGCGAGTGGTTAATTCTCTGAAGAACAATCACAATCTAATAATTTCCAAACCTCATAAAGGTGCTGGTGTGGTTATTTTGGACTGAGCTGATTACATAGCCAAGATGTCTTCTATTTTAGAAGATACTTCTAAATTTACCAAGCTCGGATCAGCAGACACATGTGACAAAACTACTTCAGCTGAAGTAAAATTTCAGAAACTTCTTCTGAAATTAGTAAAGACTGGCGTGCTTCCACAAGAAACTGCCAATGAAATTCGTCCGTCCGGGTCGATTCGGCCACGGCTGTATGGGCTCCCCAAAATCCACAAGGAGGGCATACCATTGAGACCAATTTTATCAATGGTTGGTTCAGCCCAACACAAGGTAGCCCAATGGCTCTCAACGCTTTTGGATCCTGTGTTGAAGGGCTTTAGTGGATTTTGCATAAAGGATTCATTTTCCTTTGTCGACCTTATACAAAATTTATCTTCTTCAGGCAAGTTTATATGTTCTTTCGACATCTGTTCTCTATACACCTGTGTTCCTCTGATGGAAACTGTCGATATTTGCTGTGATATGCTTTATCGCAGTACTTTGTCTCCACCAAGCATTCCGGAGTCAACTTTTGTTAAGTTGATGAAATTTGCCACGTCTTTTGTCGAATTTAGTTTCAACAACACCATGTTTCGACAAATTGACGGGGTCGCTATGGGTTCCCCTTTGGGTCCAGCTCTAGCCAACATATTTGTGGGCTTTCACGAACAAAGAATACGGAATAATGTACTTTATCCTCAACTATATCGTTGGTATGTTGACGACACTTTCTGTTTATTCAACAATGAAGTTGAGGCCGATCAGTTTCTTTCATTTCTAAATGGTATCCATCCAGCGCTAAGGTTCACTGTCGAGAAGGAATCCAATCATCGATTGGCCTTCTTGGATGTATTAGTACATCGAACAGCAACAAGTTTTCTTACTTCTATTTACAGGAAACCAACTTTTGCGGGATTGTATACGCGTTGGGACTCCTTTTGCCCCTCCAAACGTAAGATAAACATAATTAGAACCCTCGTACATAGGGCATTAAAAATCTGTTCAGAGTCCTTCTTGGACGATGAGATCAATTTTGTCAAGGATACCCTATGTGGTATAGGTTATCCACCTAATACTGTTCATTCGGTTATCTGTGACAAAATTGAGGAGTTCAGAAGTTCCAAACACTGTATCGTTAAAAAGTGCCCTGTTTATCTAAGATTGCCTTGGGTTGGAACCAAATGTGAAAGTATGGTTAGACAAATTTCATCCAAGGTTCGTCGCTGTTTTTTCTCTGCCGAGGTACGGATTGTTTTTCAAACCCGGCCCATGGTTCGTCCAGTGTGTAAAGACGTCCTTCCTCCTCATCAAATTAACTCTATAATTTACAAATATGGCTGTAGTTGCGGGGCTGACTACATAGGAAGGACCACACAACGCTTGGACATGAGAATTAAGCAGCACGTTCCTACCAAAATCAGAAACCACACTTTGCCGTTGAATGGACTCGTCCCAAACACCTACGGGTCCGCCATTTGTGAGCACTTATTAAATAGCAGATTGTGTGCAGTTAATTTTAGCGTTGACCAGTTCACCGTGTTGTCCCGGTGACACTCGTTATTTCACCTGAAGGTGCTGGAGGCACTTTACATCGGGTCCCGCAAGCCTTCCTTGTGTAAACAACGTGAGTGTTTGTTGGGGCTCGCTGTCATTTGCCTCTAGCTCCTTTTGCTCATATTTTTTTTTTATCC